>JANHAO010015683.1:0-14718 GCA_026873985.1 Saraca asoca | reverse complement strand
AAAAGTTAAACAAAAACCACAAACTAATAACTATTTAAGAGGTGATATTTATCATTTTTATAGGTACATTTTTCACTTATCAATTATAACTCAGCTAGTTTGAACAGTGAAACCATCGTCTAAGGACTAATACAATCAGTGTGGATGTAGGGGCCAAACTAGCTTTAGCCGAACCACGATAAAAATGCTCCTAGTGTCTATTCTTCCCTCTTTTCATTCTTTTCTTTACTCATTCATTCACACGCTTGAAACTCATTATTTGGGTGTTGACTAAGATCTGGGTCCTCTGAGCCAGATTTTATTATCAACATTTTAGCGTTAGAAGGAGGGCTTGAACCTCCAAACTATTTTCTCCATTATTGTAATATGCCAAGTAGCCACAATGGCAAGAGGAAAAACAACCAGGAGCATTAATGTTGTCACTGGCCAGCCCGAGAATTGTATTAGGCTGCAAAAGTTAGCACTGAAGGGCTCAGCTTCCCTGGCTATAGGCATATCTACTGCCGTTACAATGGATGTGGTCAATGATGTGGCACCCCTAACCTCTCACCAGCTTATTACTCCTAAGGCTAACGGAGTTCAAGCATTGTATCAATGTCAAGAAGCGCTTGAAAATACAGTAAAAGAACTAGCCAAAATGGTCAAAGTGCTATTTCAAGCACAAGCTCAAAAAGCACAAAAGCAAGACCAAGTCGTGGCACCTGGAGGGGGCCAGCGCATTAGTATAGTTCATCCTTCTCACTCATGAGAAAGGTCAGAAGTCTGTCGAGTTCATAAGAGCCATGATAATCAGGAACTTATGGGTTCGCATCGTTTGAAAGACTTGGACGGGACCAACCAGGGGCATATCCCAAGTTATTATCCTACGATCAAGAGAGCGATGAGAGCCAGCGATCTTCCAATCGATGATTCAAAACTTATGACCCGATGATTGAAGAACTCCTCTAAAGGGTGAGATAACTAGAAGAACACCCTTGAGCTTAGGATAGTCGAGATCATTATAAGGAAAGAACTCTATTTACCAACAATATAGAGAAGTAACCTCTCCCTCGTAAGCTCAAGGTCCCCCATAATCTCACAATACAACAAGGACAGTGACCCCTATGCCCACCTAGATGCGTTTAATATGCAAATGGATCTTCAAACGACCAACTCTCAGGTCAAGTGTTGTGCTTCCCAGTAACACTAGGAGACATACCTCAGACCCAGTTTAGGAATCTCTAGCTTGCAGCATCGATAGCCAAAGAGAATTCCAAATGATATTCATTAATCAGTATAAAGCATTAAAAAGGCAGCTCGTGTCGGCATGTCATCTCGTGATGATTTTTTAGAGGAAAAATGAGTCATTAAAGGACTACATCATTCAGTTCAGGAATGAGGTCAATAATATAGAGAACCTGTCTACTGAGGATATCTTGACAGTGATCTCTGTGGGACTACACAAGGAGGGAAAACTTTATGAAAGCATTTACAAGTCCCCAATGAAAAATCTTGCTAAGTTTTATGAGCAAGCTACCAAGGAAATTAGGTGGGAAGAGACCTTCTATCTAAAGGGGTTCGATCGGGGAAGTGAGAAAAATGCCTCCAGCAACAATAAGCAAAAGAGCCAGGGTAGTGACCCTAACTTTTAGGCCACAAAGAGGACTAGAGCTAAACAACCACAACATCGAAGTCACTTCAAAACTTATAGTGCCCTTTTAGATTCCTAAGACATGATTTTCATGGTTGAAAGAGATAAAGAAAATTTCAGGAAGCCTCCACCCTTCACAACTCCTAATAGGAGCAGAGGTAACAGGAGCAAGTTTTACACCTATCATAATGGAATCGGGCACCATACTTCAAAGTGTTGGACACTCAGGGACACTATAGAAAACCTCATCAAGAGGGGTCACCAACGAAAGTATATGGTAGAGCTTTCGAGATAATAACCCTACACCCCAACGAAACCTTAACTGAGCATAGGCATCCATAATAGAGATTATCTTTCAATTCTATAACTGAATTTAGAAATGAGTAAACATATTTTGAATTTCTACGCTAACCTTTGCATGAAGTTTCAATGAATTACCATGTAGGAAAGCAAGCTATTCCCAAAAATGATTAAGTCTAAGTGCACATGACCTGATCCGATTACAAGATAACCACCCCACTACAAGATAGCCACCTGGTTACAAGATAATTAGGCACCAGATCACCCTTGTCCTGACATAAAATCGTTAATCTCTCTATGAAATGAGACCATAACTTTAAGTATGAATAATTCCTGAATATTATACTATTCTAAGCTGCCAGCCTACAAACTGAGGCACCCGATGTTTACTCTAGCACCATCACTCTAAATCTGACATAGGATTGCCAGCTAATCCTGACAACAAAGTCACAAAGGCGTAGCTTGTATGCGGCTTATTATTCATATCTCTCATATGACCAAGTGATCATATCTCTCATGTGACCAGGTGTTCACAACCCTCATGCGACTCATTGCGTACAACTCGTATGTGGCCTATTATTCACAACTCTTATGTGACCAAGTGATCATAACTCTCATGCAACTAGGTGTTTCTAGCTCTCATGTGACTCATTGGCCACAACTTGCATGTGGCCTATTATTCATAGCTCCCAAACGACTTATTGCCTACAGCCCCCATGTGGCCTATTCGGACTTCTGATCTCATGCTAGCTTGTATGCTTAAGCACATGGCCCTAGTTCTTTTACTAGTAATTTGCCAACGTATGTTACTCAAAAATGGGTCAGTACAGTAGATTAGTCATTCAATATGGCATGTATCCATTTATGTCATGAATCATTGGTTTGGATCTATTTATGAGCACTTTCTTGCTATTAATTAAAGTCGATTAACCTATCTAATATATGTTTTATTCAAATACTTGTTGAGTTGTGATTTGTAGGAGACTATTCATAATGATTCACATATTTTTTGAAAAAGCATTCATCATAATATTCATGAAAAAACAAGGAAAATAAAGTTATCTAATGCCATTTACCACAAGGCGAATTCATACAAGGTTCAAAAATTCAAATTAAAGTTCAAAATGAAACACAAAAATTACAAAATCAATTGTTAGGAAGGCGAATCCCAAGGAACAAGACTCTGATGGGAGGAAGGCTTGGTGTTTAGAGTTAACATAATGTCCCTCAACTGATCATCCAGGGCCCCCGCAACCTGTAGACTTGTTTCTTGATAGATGACAACTTCAAATGGGGGACCTTGGCTCACGAACAATTGTCTTCTACCCAAAGACTTAGCTTTAGTAGCTTTCTTCTTGAAGCCCTTAACTTCCCCAAAGGCCTCTGGTCTGAAGAAGGAAAAGTCTATATCTGGATGGCACTTCCATAGAGTATACAAGAAGGAAGAGCTTGTTTTCAATTCTACATCCTCCACTACCTTTACAATCCGTTCGATAATTTCGGCTATGACCCGGTCGACCTCTACTTATTTTAAAGCAACCTCTTTCCTGGCCACTTCAAGTTTAGCCTTGGCAACCTCTGCCCGCTGTGTAGTAGCTTTGAACTTTCGCATTGCCGAGTCAAAGCCCCAAAGTACTGTCTCCCAATCACTTTTCATTTTGGCCAACTCCTCAATGGCTTTGTTGAGCTTTAATGTGATAGCCTCGCGATTTGCTACCTCGTGAGCTCGAGCCTTCTCGGCCTCCTTTCGAGCTACCCCATCTTCTTTCACCTTGCTTTCCATCTCTAATGCTTTAGCGGTTGTAGTAGCCAAGTCTTCCACAAGCCTAGCATTTTTCTTTTCTGAGTCCTAGAGTGTCTCCCCCATTTTCACCACTCCCAGTAGGCCTTAGAAAGTTAAGTAGATTAACTTAGATTTCAAAAAAAAAAAACAATAGAAATGATGATTTAAGATAAAGATATGATTTACCAACAAAACTTTGCATGTGGCATAATGCGTCAACCCCCCACTCAAGATCTCTATCTCTAATGCCTGAGGGCTAGTGTGCAATCTCATAATGTCTAGCATATTTTCCAGGACAAAGTCAAAATACCCCTGTGTCTGAGGACCAAGGCCTGGCTTATTCTCCGCAACTACGTCTTTGAAAGCCACTTGCCTCGAACCACTCGTAACCTTCTTCTTCTTAGTCACCTTTCATCTCTTGTCAGTAAGGTAAGATGAGGTTGCAAACCCAACTACTTCGGTCACTTCATAATGAGGGGTAGGAGTTGACTCTAGAGAGGGCATGGCAGTCACCTCAAGAAAAGATTGATTTGGATCAGTGGGAGCTATTGCAACAATGGGGCCTGATGAGGTTACAACAACCTCAAACTCTTCAGAATTGTCGAAGGGTGGACTTTGAAGGAGTAGCTTCACCATCTCCTCATAGTCTTCGAAGTGAGTTGGGCTAATCTCCTTTATCCAGCGAGCTTTGATCTCCTTGGTAAGCCGATGCTTAGTGTTGGAGTTAACCTACAAGCACAAAAAAGGTCTTCATCAAACTTGAAATCATTCTTCAGATCGTTGGAAGTGATGAACTGGGGTAGCACCTCAACCTCCTTGACTTCTAGTGTCAGCTTTACCTTGTTGACTCCAACTATAAAAAAAAATGAAGCAAAGTGTAAAAGACATGACAATGAAGCACAATAGCTCGCATAAACTTCCCTTAGCATCCCCTAGAGGCAAAATTCCTTTAAACTCAAAATTCCCAACTAAAAGATAATAAATCCTATTTGGGGAACTTGTACTCCTAATGCTAAAAAGGTGGCACAAAGGCCTCACAGATGGTAGGGGAAGGTTACTTCTTAGGTACATAAGCGTCAAAGAAGTGAGCTGAGTATAAAAGTTCAAAGTCAGCTGGGAGGGGGAAAGTTTCAATTTGTTCAACAAGCTAATGATGAATGGGTGAATGGGGAATCTGAGCCTAACGTCAAGGTGATGAGGGCTGATCGCAATAAACCCTCGAGGTGGATGAGTCGCATAATCATTAGGAGAAGGTGCCATAAGATAGCAACCTTTGGGTTTACGATAGCTCTTTATTATGCCCTTGAGCTCGTGTAGCTTAATGGTTGAAGAATGATGCTTGAAGATTAAATGATCCGAAGAGCCCTCAACGATCTGTTTCCTCTCTCCAGAGTGAGGTTGGGAGACAAGTCATTCAACAACTTCACTGTCCCTAGGGACCATTTCAACTAAAGTATGCGTTAACTCTTCAATACGAGCCAAAGATTTAGGCTTGTCGTCACTTCTTATTCGGTGACCTTGACGTTTATGAGTTGCCATCTATACAAAACAAAGAAGAAAAAGGGCAATGGTCAAGCCACTAAAGGCACACCCTTTTCTAGGTAACTACTCAAACTAGAATCTTTTTATGCAGTAAACCATATATGCCCTGAGCCACCAAAATAGACACTTAAATCATCCAAAAACCTAGAAGGGTTCAGCTAATAATGGCTCACTAGACTACCGGGTCTCTCAAGACATGGAAAGTTCAACCTTACAAATCTAACATACTGCAAATCAGCAAACAGAATGTCTAGCAACAGATAACAACTATCATCGAACTGGACAACACTATACCAGACATTCACCAAACTTCAAAAGCTAGAATCTAGAGAAAGCTTACCATGTTGAAGAAATGAATCAAGCTTTGAAATGAGTACTGGCTAAAATGATGGATTCATTGTTGAGGTAAAGGCAGAATTGATGAAGTAGGAAATAGAAATGGCAGCCGCTGCTCGAAGGACCGAAAGGCAAAACATCAATTTTTCAAGAATATGGAAGGGATGAACGTCTCGATTCTTATAGCCTCGAATGTCCTACCGTTTGATTCAGAAAGCTAATTGATTGCTTGAAATCTGACGACCCATGAAAATTCTCAGGATCAGCCTCCAACGAAATAATAGTCTTAGGATAACGTACACATTAAATGAAATAATGATGATAGGCACAGACGTAAAGACAAATGAGAACTTGAACAATGACGTCACACTCCCTGGCCTCAATCAACGAACTACAAAGCCTAGCTTGCGAAGCAAACTGAGAGTTAGGGAGCTTATATTATAGGAGATTTCTAGTCTTAGTTGAATAGGTTGGCAAGGGCCTAATGGAGGATGAGTCTGGTCTTAGAAAGGCCCAGATCATTCAAAGGGTATCAAAGTCACACAAAAGAGACACCGGCTCGCTAGTTGCAAGCTTAGGACAAGAGACAAGCCCTGAAGCAGGAATCCAAGCTAGCTAAGTAGGATTAACCCCAGGTCGCTAGATGAACAAGCCACATCCAGGATACCCATCCCGTGAGCCCGAGATCAGAGCCAGCTCACGGGGCCAAGAGTCACATAACACTTGTTCTAGTCACAAATGAGTGACCTCCAGCCTAAGGTACAGTATAGGTCCAATCAGAAGTCAGAAGCACATCCTCCTAGCCATCAAGTTGGCCTCCAATAGGATACACTCGGCTACAAACCTTAGATAATAGAGTCTAAGCTATCTGTACATAATTATTACATGATGTAACTAATGTATAAATTGGGAAATTTCTATTGTGACGTCCCCTACTTCTATAAATAGGGAGGAATTCCATTGTAAAGGGGACTTCCGGAGGAATATATGCAGAAGCTCTACCAAAATATAGAGGAAGAGGCCTATGTATTATAACTCAGCCAGTCTAACAATGAAACCATCGTCTAAGGACTAATACAATTAGTGTGGACGTAGAGGCCAAACTGACTTTAGCTAAACCACAATAAAAACACTCCTGGTGTATATTCTTCCCTCTTCTCATTCTCTTCTTTGCTTATTCATTCATATGCTTGAAACTTATTATTTAGGTGTTGACTAAGATATGGGTCCTCTGAGCTAAATTTTATCATCAACAAATAGAAACAAACTATATCTAATAAATTTAAGCTCTAAAACACCATAAAAATCATACTGATTCATAAGGTTGAATAGTGACATGAATAGTAATAATAGATTTCAAAAATTCATACCTCAACTTTTACTTTATGAATCAACAAGATTTTAATGTCAAATTGAAAAGGAAGAAGAAAGGAATTAACTATAAAAATACAAAAAATTTACATGGAATAATGAAAGATTACCTGAAGAGAGAAGGAGAGTTTATAGAGAGAGAGAAGCTCTAAGTTTGGAAAAAAAGTCAATGGGCTGTATATTTTGCAACTGGAAATGACTTAATGAAGAAGAGGGGAACTGCCTCTTGAGGGGAAAAAATGAAAAAGGAAATTGGTTAACTCTCTTTGACTTCTTTCTTAACAAGTTTGTAATTTCTCTTGTTTAGTGACTTTGTCAATTTATTCACCTATAGTCCAAAATTGGCATGCTCGTTGATCACCGATGATTATGAAATTTTGATACAAATTAGTTAAATTAATTACCTTTGTAATGAATATAAGTTTACACTCAATGGGCACTTGTAGTCTTAGTTTTCATCTTTCCAAAGTTTTTCAAAAATTAAATTCTGAAGACATACATTTTGCTCCATGAATATCCAAATTGAGAACTTCCACTTTCTGAAGATTCCTATCATTATAAAATCTTTTTCCACTATTTATGAAAACTTCATATCCCAAAACTTACAGTTTCAAATTCTCAAACTTTTCAAAGTAAGCCCTTCAGATTTCTCCAAAAAGCCATTTTATTATGAAAATTCATTTTAGAAAATTTGAGATGTCACAACTCTCCCCCTTGAAAAGAATTCGTCCTCGAATTTTGAATGGCAATAGTAGGTTTTGAGAAACAAGTCATCTACCATAGATGACATTATACATCTATTCATTATATTCATTTAGCTTTTTGGTCATTATATTGTCCCCTCATCACTTTGACCATGGAAATTTCCCTTGGCCATAGTTTTTGAACTTGTCATTCAAGGATTGTTGTTGGTTGCTCCCTATATACTAGCTTCATGTTTAACTCTATTTCTTTTCTTACAATATGAGAGTCATCCAAAATATATTTCCTTCATATATAAACTTGGAATACTAAATGGATTTCTTACATCTTTATTGATAAGTTAACATCAAACTTTAATTCTTTTCTTTTTCTATTCAAACATAACTTTCATTTATCTTAAGCCATCTTTATTTGATCACAGATTGGCTATACTTTTCCACTAGCACTTGCTACCAGATCTAGTTTTAACAACTTTGCCTTTCTGGCTCGAACCAATCTATTAAAGATCTACATGTTCTTCCATCAAACATCTCAAACAATACCATTTTAATATTAGATTGGTAACTTGTGATTATAAACAAATTTAATAACAATAATAACTTTAATTAGTAACAACTCTTTATGGCTTGCATATATCATAACTTATTAAAGAATAGGGAAGGAATATCTAGAATTGGTATAACTCAATTTACTAGTTTCAGGAGTTACTTCAATTTCTAAATTCAATCATATTTCCTTCAAATCATAGCCCATAATCTCAATCAAAACTATTAATTTAACCTTCCTATCATTATACCATAAGACAAAGCATGCTCTATCATATATTTTCAACTAATGAATCATATAATTAAACAAGGAGGGAACTTTCTCTACTCATTTATCTTCTTTATCTAAAATTTATAAGACACAACTAATTCAATTCTACTCTTAGTTAAAACATTCACTTGACTTCAAAATTTCACATTTATGGATTTCAATTATACTTATCTCCCCTCATAAAATACCATTTTGATACATTCTATCACCGTCCTCCATTCAACATATCTTTCCCATAATATTACCAAAATTTAAACTTATAAGCTTATATACCAAATTCATAAGAAAATACTTGTAGAAGAGTAAGTTGTTTACTCCTATGGTTAACAAATGCTCATTTTGAAAAAGCAAAACTTAAACTGCAATGGAGTATCTAAGAAACTTCAAATTTCAATGATTATCATTAATCTAGATTAATTCTCTATGGCTTTTACTTCTTAGGAATCTGCCTGTATTCTTTCTTGCAACACTATATAATTAAGAAGCTTAACATTAATTGCCTAAATTTTGCATTTAAGGAATTTCTCATAGAATTTATACTCCTTCAGAGTCTACAGTACTATTTCCACATATTGATTATGTTCTTCATTGCTTTCAGAGCATACCATAATATTATCAATAAACACTTAAGAAAAACAAATTATTTATTCATAAAGTTAACATGTAGTCATTTAAAAAAAAACATTTCATTTGTCTTCAATCATTAATTTAATGTTTGAACCATTTGCATATGCTATTCTTAGCTAATCATCATGCCTCTTTCTTAATAGAAATCCTAAATCTCTAATACTTCCCTTATTATCAAATTTACTCATTTCAACTTTTGACCAATTATACCATCTCCCATTCACATTTAACACCGTATGAATCCTACATATCAAATTCAATGTTTTCAAAGATCACCACCTACTAGGTTCATCAAAAGCCTTCCAATCATGATACTATTCTAATAAAAATATTATTCTAATTTCAATTAGCTTATGTCATAAAACAAACATCACTCATAAAGAAAATGAGCTTTTTTAATTAACTACTCTAACATTTACCCATTTCTTAACTTTCAAACCATACACCATATGTACTCCTTTAACAATTCTCTATACGAATCTAGCTATTGATATTTCAACCTTCTAGTCCATTTTCGAGAAATATCTCACCCTTTGCAACTAGCTAAACAAATCTTTGATATAAGGGAGGGATATTTATTCTTAACGACTAGGTGATAATCAATACACCACTGTATCACGTTATTTTCTTTTTAATAAAGAGCACAAACACTTTGCATAGTAATATGCTTCTTATAACTACATTTTTAACTCTTTTAATTCAATTGATGCCATACAATAAGGAGGAATGGAAATAAATTCAGTATCAGATACAAGATTGATTTCTATTTTCTGATTTGATAGCAATCTAGGTAATTCATTACGACACCCATTAAAAATTCTCATACCATCTGAACCTCACTTAGATTTGGGATAAATTACTTTAGGTCTTTCATCATGGCTAGATAAACTATGCACCCTTTTTTCCTCACAACTTACAAGCTTATATGTTTAAGTTTAAACTATTTACCCTAATTACTCTTTCTTTTTGAGAGACTACAAGAGGAAATTCATCCTTATGATATGCAATTATCATATCAAACTATTTATGCACACATGGTGCTGAGAAGTCCAATCCATACCTAGGATTACATCATAATCAATCATATCTATTATGACTAGATTGGCACATAACTGATTATCTCCTATTATCATAGCACAATTTTCTTTACAAGTAATCGACTTGAAAAGTCTGTCCAACTAAAGTCATTACTATTAACAATGATTCTTTTGATTCACTAAATTTATTTATTAACATGAGAAAACAATAAGGAATGGTTAGCCTTAAGGTCAAATAATATTCAAGTTTATAATTCACATATTTTCAGAATACCTAAAATTTCAACATTCGACATTTAAGCTTCCTGTCTAATAAGGTTGTGAATTCTTGCAATGGCTACATTAGGGTTTCTTCCTTGATTACCCCTTCTATTGTTCCTACCATACATAGTTAGTGCTTTCTCTGAAGCTATATGTTAGGTTACTGGTTGATTTTGAGGTTGGGCTTAAGAATTTGCATCATACCTCGAGACACTTACATTCATAGGACATTCCTATGCTTATCGAAAATATCTCATCAGTTTCTTTCCACATGGTTCATAATGACTTGCACTATAAATTATACATAGTGGCTTTATAACATTAAGTTTCCCTTGATTTTGGATTGCATTTCTTTCGTGGAATGGAGCATAAATGATTGAAACTGATTGAGCTTCTACTTTTCTTCTTATAGCCAAATCCTATGACTGAGATGGTCCAATATGATTTCCTCTCCACTTACCAAGTGGTATTCCACAAACTGGATTTGGCTTTTTGCTTGATGCAATACTAGCTGTTTCGATTCAAACTCTCTTCTTACTATCAAAAGACATGTTTTTTTCATAGTGCTCTTTGGACCTTAATTCAATCCATAAAGCCTGATTTATAACTTACTAGTACATTGTATCTGGATCAATTTTGATTTAATCAATATAGTGATCTTAGAGTCCTTGTATAAACCTTTCTACCTTCATGTTTTATTAGGAATCAAGTGAGTTACATATCAAGAGAGCCAAGTGAATTGAATCTTATTCTTATTGATAAATTTTTTTGTTTCAAGTTTTCAAACTTTCTAGTATTTGCCTACCAGATACTAGGAAGAAGGAATCTATTAGTAAAAGTTTCTTAAAACATTGCCCAAGTTAATGGTTCAGCATCAGTAGCTCGTCTCCCAATGATTCCAATATACTAGTAATATGCCAAATCATATAGCTGATACCAAACTAGCTCTTTTAGCAAGGGTTTAGGACACTATAGTATCCTACCATATCTTTTAATTTGGTCAAGAAACTAATACAAGTTTGCAAAAGAATCTATTTTTGTATATCGAGGCAAATTTAATTTTAGAAATTCATGAATAATTCTTAACCTAATCGATTACTCACTTTTAGCCAAAGAGGTTTGATCTCTTTCATTTTGTGTACCCTTATCGAGTCCTCTATTCTAATCTTGATTTTGATTTTGTGTTAATGTTGTATCAGGCATTGACTATTACACTAGGTTTTTTTGCCTATTTATGGACTTCTTCCTAGCTTTCTTGCCTTCTAGCTTTTTCCAGAATTATTGATGTCAGATTTTGGTAATGATCCAAACTCCGGTCAATGGGGGGATTCTTTAGGATCTCTGACCTCAAACTGGTTCAAATATAGTAGAATAGAAAAATAATCAAAGAAGAAGAAGGGAAGAGTAGAGAAGAAGGCACGAGGTTTAATGTGGTTCAGCCACATCTGGATATCACCGGACCCTACATCCATGGTAGTGTGTTATTGCAATAGTATTTTTGTAAAGTTACAATATTTGTTCTCTATTTTTTGCAGAGCTTTGATACGGAGAAATAGCTCTCTCCCACAGAGGGGCTCCTTCCTCATATTTATAGAGGGAAAGAGGTTACAATGGTAATCACATGCAGTAAATCTATTGCATCAGCATTTAATGTACAAGATAGAATATATAGACTAAATCTCCTTTTTCGGCTACTACAAATTGTCTTCTACAGGCAGACCCCATCCAATTATTGGGGCAAGGTATGACTTAGTCCTCTGTCCGGTGAGCCTCTAGGTCATAGGTTACACTTTATTAACCAGGTTGCTTACTTGACCCTGGGAGTAAAGAATTCAAGCTAGCTTCTTCGCGTACGAGCTCGACCTAACAAGGTCGCACATTATACAACCCGATGACAGAATGGTTTTCGGCATGCTTCGATTTAGTCCTTTCATTGGACTCGAGCTTCTCGCGAGCTCTTCTGGATCGAACCAATTCTCACATATAACATAAGCCCCCCAACTCTCAGCTCGCTTAGCAGGCTGGGAGTTGTAACTCTTTGATTCCAGTTCAGTCAAAGTCTTTTACCAAGACTGTCGATTTGTCTGTTCCAAGCCACATTTTCGGCAACACGTGTCCAGCAGTTATTGTTGAGTCAACTTAACCTTTTCTGAGGCCATAAATGGTGATGGTTAGGAGAATGAATCTGGATCCTTCAGTAAAGTTGACTCTGGCTCTATATAAAGGAGAGATAATCCCTTCTGATTCTGCACTTGAGCTAACTATGGAGTTTCCCGATAAACCTCCACTATTTCTGGCATTCTGGCCTTCCTCAGAGGTGTGTATGGTCTACTGCATGGGGAACTCGAAGGACTTATCTTCCTCTTTAACGTGGAAAGATCTCATATAGATCCCAGACTGTGTCCTCTCGGCTTCGTCTTGAGGCATTTATTCGGCCAGCTAAGCTCCCGGGGCTTCCTGATTAGCTTCCTTCAGGAGGAGCAGGTGGTCGAAGATGAAGGGATGCAGCACTGCCACTGATTATGCATTGGAAGAAGAAAGTTACGATGTGTGGTCCCTAATAAGTTAAGGTACAGCCTTTTGTAGCCGATCCTTCTTCTTAGTCATAGGTTTTTCTCTTTGTATTTTGTTTAGACTGTATCCAGAGCTTTCTTATATAGATCTGCCTCATTGAGGTCTTTTAATGAATAAGATTTCTTTTCTGCAATTTCTGCTTGTTATCTTTGTTTCTCGTATATGTATTGTTTGAGCGATCTGAGTGATTTGCACATGTGTGAGAAGTTGCGTGAGAGGCATATACACTTAGTCGCAAGTGAGCTATGAATTAGAGCGATCCCACATCCTCGGGACCAGTTAAATAAATGATTTTGCATGATAGCTATGAAGTTAACCACGAGCGATATGGTGCTTGGGCTGATCCTCTGGCCAAATAAATAAACACATTAGTACAAAAATCATTAAATAATAAAATAAGTTCACTTGGGAGCTGTGAAGTTCGATGATTCTGTTGCCTTGGGTGAATAACTGATTCATCAATTCTTTATGCTTCAGCGATCACAGAGTCATGCTAGCGTTGAGTGTTTAAGAGTGCCTCCGCACCTTAGCGAGCTTGCAGCTACACTGGCATAAGGCTATTTTTTTTAGCGTCTCCATACTTCAGTGACCCCGTAGCTCAACTGGTTAAGTGAGTTTGTTTTGAGCATCTCCATGCCTCAGCGAGCCCACAACTCAACTGGTTAAATAAATTTATTTTGAGCATCTCTACGCCTCAGTGAGCCCGTAGCTCAACTAGTTAAGTGAGTTTATTTTGAGCGTCTTCACGCCTCAACGAGCTTGCAGTTCAACTGGTTAAGTGAGTTTGTTTTAAGTGTCTCCACGCCTCAACGAGCCCATAGCTCAATTAGTTAAGTGAGTTTGTTTTAAGCGTCTCCCCGTCTCAGCGAGCCCGTAGCTCAACTGGTTAAATATTCGTCAATTCTTATCCAGAATGAGCTCCGGGGGACCTCAACTGGATCAAGGATCACAGTTGGCATGAAGTATGAAGTCTTTGATAAGATTTACGATATGTTGACCGCATATGAGCTACGGATATTGCTAGCACTCAGAAGCAAAGAGGGCAAAGTGAATGACATTAAATTAGTCAACAAATAACTGTCGGTAGAATTAAAGAAATGACAATTACATTCTCCCCGAAGTTTGAAATACAACATCAATATATAACTTGGATCGAGCCCTTGGCTCTTGGTTAGTATTGCGTTGAGAAGGCTGGGGCAACTGCCTTGGGGGCTGTACCACGTACTCCCTTAGACAACCCTTTCTGATCAGGTCCTCAATCGCCTCCCTGAGGGCCGATAATTTGTTGTGTCGTGACCAGCCTCATTATGATAGGCACAAAACTCTTCTGGGTTTCTCCATTTGCAAGGGATTTTGGAGGGCGGGGGCACCCTGAAATCTTCCTTATCCTTTTCTATCATGAAGATCCTATCTTGGGAATCTGATAGGATGTTATATTGTTCATAATAGTCTAAGTGCTGAGGTTGTTCATCCTTGGACCTTTTGGATTTCTTGGTCGTCCACTCGGCGGAGTGGTCACCTCATTCCATATTGCTCCTCATCTTACCATGAGAGGAGTTGACTTTTTCATCTTTCTTGTCAGACCTTTTCGAGCCAAAGATCTTTTCCCACTTAATCTGTTTAGCTGCCCATTCATAGAACTCGGTAAGGTCCTTGTGAAGGAGATGGCCAGAATTCTAGAGAGAGAAAACTCAAAAATTTTCATGGCAAATCCCAAATTTCGGCCCTTCCCAAGATCT
>JANHAO010015682.1:0-14724 GCA_026873985.1 Saraca asoca | reverse complement strand
CCCGGGGCACCCCCAATAAAAAAATAAAAGAGCCCCCCATGTGATAACAACCCCTACCACCACCCCCCCCCCCCAAAAAAAAAAAAA
This sequence comes from Saraca asoca, assembly GCA_026873985.1. NCBI lineage: Eukaryota > Viridiplantae > Streptophyta > Magnoliopsida > Fabales > Fabaceae > Saraca > Saraca asoca. Next base: position 14,637 of record JANHAO010015682.1, on the reverse strand, counting down.
AAAAAAAAAGGAAAAACTTGTCATCAAAAACCCCCGCCCAAACACACTTAATAGGTTACATGTTCTCTAGTTCAGTAAATAAAAAAGAACCAACATGTGACAGAGTTAACCATGATAGATATGTAATGCTTCTACTATATGCAGATGCTTGCATGGAACATCTAAATAAATTTGGTACCCCAATGCATTCCAGGATTCCCCATATTCTGCAGTTTCATACATGCCAAAGAACAACAAAATCTCTTGCTTATCCAAAGTTGTAGGGCCCTTTTGATAAGCACCAATCCTAGTTACTTCAGACAAGGTAAATCCATGTACATGATTTTCCTAGAGCCATGTATACACCATTACCACCCTCAGTACCAGTAACACAGTTTCTCAGAAAAGATCCTTGCCCACCCAAAGAAAGAAAAGTTCTTTAGCCAGTATTTCCATTCCATTGCGGGTATCATGGATATAATTCTATACACAATCAGAAAACTTATCAAAACTAACTTATAGCAGTAGTTGCCGATGCCAAAACCCATTAAACGATACAATTATACGTAGAACCGACGCAACCGGTTAAGCAACTACAAGTGATGAAATACAATGAACTTAAAATCTCAACAGCTCTTCATGATACAATCGAATCAACCTAAGAGGTTCCCAAAATAAAACCCTAGAGATGTCCGATTCCACCTCCCCTTAATCCCAATAAATAGAATACCATAACCGAGGACGGACCAAACAAAACATAAGAATGAAATCGTAATACAGCGTTGATGCCAGAAGTATAATAGACTAACCTGATTCTCTGTGAAATTTGATTGGATTGAGAAAAGCTGATCTTGCGAATCAGGTAAAGATTTCGCCCTAATTTGCAACCTCGGACTCAAGGTAAAGAGATTTCGTGGGGTATACCGCGTAAGCAATATCGCCGTGTTAGGAGGAATGAGCAAGGAACGACCAGGAATTGTTGAAGCTGGGTCTGTATATGGCACTAATTTTTCTTAAATGACACCAAACCCCTGTGATATATTATATTTTATAGAATTATCCAATCTATTAGCACTGACCCAACTTTCACGTGATTTGTTTTAACCCTTGTGGCGTAAAAACAAAATCCCTGGATCAAAACCATTCTTATATTATAAATGTTGTAACATTTATTTTCATTTAAATATTTGGATGGAAAGTATATTTAACTTATCAAAAAAAGGAGTGTAATAATTTTTAATTTTAATTCAAATTGTAAATAAAATTATTATTCTTGTATTTTTTATTTTAATAATAAATTATTTATAACTAATTTATAATTTAATTTTTTAATTTTATTGTTATTAAATTATTAAATTAATGTTATATATTATAAACTATTTTGATAAATATTATATATTTTCATTCTTTATGAAAATTATTTATTTAAAAAATATTTATTAAAATTATCTATACTTGATTTTCAGTCTAAATTTGTTAATAAATTTTAATTTAAATTATTTATGTGTGTAATGTATTTTGATTTTTAATATATATATGTATATCTAATTAAAGGAGAAATCATCTCACAACAACAATATAATTATATACATTTAATTCCTCATTAATTAATATATAACAATTGTCTTTTATATCTTTTTTATTAAAGGAATAATTTATTGTTTAAGCTATTTTTATGTTTTAATATTTCCAATAAACAATTTACTTAATATAACTTCTCAATCCATATAAATTTTGTTTCTGTTTAAGTAATTAATATTGAGTAAAAAATATTATTAATATTAAGTAATTAATTTTATACATAAGAGTGCTATTATTTTATTATTTAACACATAAAAAATTATTCACAAAATATATTTAAATGGATTGACTCTTTTTTTCTTAAGTAAATTTATTTTAAATACTTTAATATTTAATTATGACAATAACACATATTCCCATTCCCCTCCCAAATTCCCATCCTTTTTTTTATGCTATACTCCTACATGAAATTATACAATCAAGAACATTCTTATCTTACACCCTAAAAATTATAGTTGTTATCTAATCAATAATATTTTAATTCAATTACAACTAATACTTAAATTGTATTCAAATAATATTCAGTTGTTATCTAAACAAATTGGGATTTATTTAAATTATATGCAAATAATACTCAGTTAACATTTACACAGAGACTAATTTTTGAAGTCTTTGGTATTAAAATCCACACAATTCTTCAAATTCTAAAGTTAATATATGAATATATACTCATACCAAGTGCATGGATGCACTCTTTCTCTAATATATTAAGGTACTTTTAAGTTAAAATAATTAAATTTTCTTTATACTATGATAGTTAACCAAATCAATTAGTATATCAGGTAGAATCTGAAAACTATAAATTAATGTTATGTAAGAAAGAAATTGGATTCTAAAACAAAATTTTTCAAAAGGAAGGCAAACAAGTCAAAATGGAAAAGCAAGAAAAAAATTGTAAAGATTAAATTTGTTGATAGTGGATTTAGGTTCTGCTAAATCCAGTCAACCTGAGAGGATTCTTTTGGGATCCAAGCTATTATCTGATTATTTTGACAGTAAGAAGGTGCAGAATGGCCGAAGGAAGAAGGAGAAGAACAAAGTACACAGATGTTTAATGTGGTTCGGTTAAAATTGGACAACATCGATCCCTACGTCCATGGTAGCTTTTTATTTATTTGAAGACAATTTTATAAAGTTTTGGTACAATATTCTCAGTTCTTCCTTTACAGAGGGCACCTTCCTCTTATTTATAAAGAATAGGAGGCTACAAGAGTAATTTTACAGATTATATTTCTGTTATATCAAACAATAATTGTACACGATAATCTAAAGTATAACAAATTGGCTTCTGCAGACTGCTGGTTGACTTGTGTGAAATGCTTTCGGCGAGTGGGACCTTTGGGCTGCATTTTGCAAGATGGTGGTTCAAGTTATCTGTTGGCTGTATGCTCGACATTAGTAGGTTTCTAGCTAGGTGAGACGTTGCTGGCCATCTTTGTTTTATGAGGTCAAACTCGATCAGTTCGCAAGCCCGAGCTATCGACGAGTTGAGATTTGTTGCTGGAGAGTTGGAGGTTACTGCTCAGCGAGCTGATTGCTTAGCGACCTCACGATTAGACAAGCTAGGCCTTTTCGTTGGACTTGATTTCTGCTGGACTTTTGCCAGCCCATCTTGTGATATCGAATTTTATCTATAACATTAGCCCCCAACTCTCAGTTTACTTCACGGACTGGGAGTTATAACTTGCTAATGCAGTCTTTTTTCATGAACTTCTGTGTAGTTAAAATCTTTATTTAGCTTGTTCTTTCATCTGACCCAGGCCATACCTTCTGCCATACGTGTCTCATTATTATGGGTAAATCTGCCTCATTTCATCTGAAGCATTTAATGGAAATGGTTGGGGGTTGATTTCTGGATTCTTCGGTGGGAGTAAGCTGCTTCTATTTAAGACGATGGAAGCCTTCCTTCCTTCTTCAGAAATCTGATGGAGACCTTCGATGAGCCCCCCACTCTTCTGATGGTTTACTTTTTCGGTGAGGTGTGTGTGGTCTTCTGTATAGTTGCTTTTAAGGGCAATCCTTCTTCAATGACGTGGGAAGATCTTGCATAGATATTGGATTATTTCCTCACGATGATACCGTGGGGTTACTCCTTTCCAGCTGCTCTGGCCTGCTTTCTTTGAATCTTCTATACTAAGCTGAGAGCTAGAAAGGAGTTCTGAACCAAGGAGGGTGACAGAGGAAAGAGTTGAAGAGTAAGAGTATTTGCAGGCCCTTCTGCTAATTGAGGCTCTCCAATCTTTCTTCCAGAATGTAAAATCATAGTGTGTTTGACTTGTATTTTGACTCTTTCTAATGTAAATTTACCTCGTTGAGGCTTTTTAATGAATGAATTTCTCTTTGTGTTTCTCATATTCTGTTGTATGAATATTCTACATATCACCGATAATAATACAAGCTCCAACTGAGCATCATAATAAAATAAGGTATTCGAGTAACCAATCGATCACACTTCTTGACAAACAATGAATCTGGGCAACACAAAGGTTGTGCCTAATAAAAGTCACATGTGACCTGTGAATTTTAGGTCACGTGAGAGCTACAAGCATTTAGGTTGCATGAGAACTACGAGCATTCAGGTCGTATGAAAGCTACAAGCATCCAGGTCACATGAAAGCTGCACCTTGCTAGCTATTTCATAGCAATTTAGCTGTTTAATGAGTTTGTCTTAGTGCCTTCGCTCCTCACTAAGCTCAAAGCTCTACTAGATCTAAGCTTTTATTAGTGCCTCTATGCCTCAGCGAGCTCAAAGCTCCGTTGGATCTGAGCTTTTATTAGCACCTTCACGCCTTAGCGAGCTTAAGGCTCCGTTGGATTTGAGCTTTTATTAGCACCTTTGCGCCTCAATGAGCTTAAGGCTTCGTTGGATCTGAGCTTTTATTTGTGCCTCCGCACCTCAGCGAGCTTAAGGCTCCACTGGATCTGAGCTTTAATTAGCACCTCTATGTCTCAGTGAACTTAAGGCTCCACTGGATCTGAGCTTTTATTAGCACCTCCACGCCTCAGTGAACTTAAGGCTCCACTAGATCTGAGCTTTTATTAGTGCCTCCGTGCCTCAGCAAGCTTAAGGCTTCGTTGGATCTAAGCTTTTATTAGTGCCTCTATGCCTCAGTGAGCTCAAGGTTCCACTGGATCTGAGCTTTTATTAATGCCTCCCCACCTCAACGAGTGAGTTTCGAATTTAACTTCGTCAATTTAGAATAATTTTTGTGCAAAATTTTGTTGAAAATCATCAGATAGAGAGGTTTAAGATGTTTTCATTAACTTCTGAACTACAATATATTGTCAGTATATAATCCTAATTGAAGCTCCTTGCTCTTGGTCAGGCTCTTATCGGGGACGTTGCCCTACAGGACATGCTACATACTCCCTCAGGTGACCTCTCTCAAAAAGTTCTTCTATCGCATCTTTTAGTGCCCAACACTTTGATGTGTTATGCCTGACTTCGTTATGATAGGTGTAGAATTTATCTTTATTTCTCTTGAATTTACTAGGAATCCAGAGGGGTTTGGGCTTCCCAAAGTCCTTTCTATCTCTTTCTACTATAAAGATCTTGTCTTATGTGTCATATAGGACACTGTAGTGCTCATGGCAACCTAAGTGTTGAGGTTGCTCATCTTTAATCCTCTTAGTGAGCTGGAGACTGGAGCTATCCTTTACATTTTTGTGACTGCTTCTTCTCTTCTTCTGATCAGAGTTGCTCGCCTTGGGCTTCTTCGAACCAAAGGTTTCATCCACCTAACTTGCTTCGTGACTCACTCATAGAAATCACCTAGGTCCTTGACTGGGGACTTGTAAATATTCTTGTACAGCTTCCCATCATTGTGAGGTCCCACAGAGATGGCTGTTAAAACACACTTGTTCGAGGGATCATCCACATTATTGACCTCACACCTAAATCGGGCAATGTAGTCTTTTAGCGATTTGTCCTTTCGTTGAAAGATCGTTGCGAGATGACAAGGTGGCGTGAGCTGTCTCTTCATTGCTCTGTACTGATCGATAAACTTCTTCTGGCATTCTTCTTAGCTACTGATGTTGCAAGTTGGGAAGTTCCTGAACCATGCCCTGAGAAGGTTTCCCAGTGTAGCGGGGAAAACCCTACACTTGACCAGAGGATTGGTTGTTTGGAGATCCATCTATACATTGAATACACCAAGGTGGTTGCACGGATCACTATCTCCATTTTATGGTGAGATCATGGGAACCTTGAGTTTGTGCAGAAGAGGATAAGTTTCAATTTCCACGGAAAATGGTAAGCTTTCATCATGGTGAGGTTGATCACTTTGGGTTTGAAGGTGCTCCTCTAGTTGCTTCAACTTTTGTAGCACTTCTTTCATGATTGGGTTTTACGTTTCAGATTGTGGGCTAGACGATTGCTTATTCCTTTCTTGTTCCTGGTCACAGGTGCAGTGACCCAAGGTACGTCATTGGTTAGACCTATTTGAGCTTTCAACTCAGTACAAAACCCCTAGTTATGAGTCATCATAGTCTTTACGAGTTCGGTGAACCTTTGACCTTGTCTGAGAATCAGAGGGGCAAGTTGAGTTATCGACTTGGCTCTCTTGTCTAGTTGGCTTCCTTTGGGCTCCTTCGCGTAGCTATTGGAGTTATGCTGTGATCTCAACCTGCTGCTGCACACATAAAGTTTATGTTTGTATCAGCACTTTGACTGTTTCGACTAACTCTTTTACCCTGCTTTCAAACATTTGTTGAGGTTGGTGGTGAGCTATAGGGGCCAAACCATTATTGGTTTGGGCGATGGAAGAACTTGTTGTATGACCTTCAATCTGATTATTGACAATATCAGACTTCCTGACGGCTTTTCCTCTGGCCATAATAGTTGCATAGAAAATTAAATTGGAACACAAAAAATAACCAAAAAATGGATGGGTCCTATTGGGCATGCCAAAATGTTGATGATAGATTTCGATTCTGCCAAATCCAGCCAACTTGAGGGGATTTTTTTGGGACCCAAGCTATTATCCGATTGTTTTGACAGTAAGAAGGTGCAGAATGGCCGAAGGAAGAAGGAGAAGAATGAAGTATGCAGGTGTTTAACGTGGTTCGGTTAAAACTGGAAGGCACCAGTCCCTATGTCCACGGTAGTTTTTTATTTATTTAAAGATAATTTTATAAAGTTTCAGTACAGTGTTCTCAGCTCTCCCTTTATAGAGGGCTCCTTCCTCTTATTTATAGAGGAGAAGAGGCTACAAGAATAATTTTATAAATTGTATTTCTGTTACATCAAATAATAAATGTACAAGATAATCTAAAGTACAACAAGTTAGCTTTTGCAGACTGCCGGTTGACTTGTGTGAAATGCTTTCTATGGGTGGGACCCTTGGGCTACATTTTGCAGGATGGCAGTGCAAGTTATCCATTGGTTGTATGCTCGACCTCAATAGGTTTCTAGCTGGGTGAGACGCTGCGGGCCATCTTTATTTTACGAGGTCGAATTCGATCAATTCGCGAGCTCGAGCTAACGATGAGCTGAGACTTGTTATTGGCGAGCTGGAGGCTATTGCTCAGCGAGCTGGTTGCTTAGCGACCTCATGATTAGACAAGCTAGGCTTCTTCATTGGACTTGATTTATGCTGGACTTTTGCCAACCCCTCTTGTGATATCAAATTTTACCTATAACAAAATTATAACGTGGAACTGCTTATGTTCATTTGCCATGTGAGAGTAGGTTTGGCGAACATGCTTGGGAAGGTAAGCAAAAGGTTAAATCAACACCTTGCAATCTCGAGCCTAATATAATAGTAGTATGCAGTATATATGATTTGCAATTTACTACATTCACTCATCTTTATGATAATTTATAAAAAAGTTATTTCACTATTGAAACATCAATTTAAATTTCTTTTTATTTGGCATTATTTAGCTAAAAATGGATGATAAAGTATAATTAGACCTTGAGTTACAACTATGGCCCTTTTTTCATATGAATCTAACTACACATACATTTATGAAACACTTAGCAATATTGATGCTAAATTTGGATGCATTATTATTTCATATGACATCTGTCTCAATCTTTTGTGATAGCAAATACTTTAATAAGATGGTTTCAATTATCTAGTTCTATGTATTTTAACTAGAACTTTGTTTATCGTGAAAGTCAGGATTCTTAAGGAGATTATGAGTTGTGGTTAGAAATAAGATATTTGTTAATTCTTCAATTAGAGTAGTCAAAACAATAAAATATATAATTTTTCATTTTATGTTTTATTAAAATATGTGAAATACTAGTTTATTTCATCTATACTCTAAATCGATGTATTTGTATATAGTTTGAAATTAAATTTTATTTGTATTTGGACTATAATTATATTCTTATTAAATATCTAATTTTTTCATAAATATAATTATATATGTTAAATTCTAAAGATCTCGATTATAAAAATCTTGTGTGTATGCACAAGTATTAGGCTAATTTATGATAAAAAAAAAACACTAAAGTATGTCAAAGATGTTGAGAGAGATAATTAAAACAAGGAAAAATTATACTTTCTTACTTGTGATATGATCCTATTTTTAGTGTATTCATTCATGGTTTAAAGTGTTAAAAAGAGGTAACACGTAGTTTGTGTCATTAACTCGTTGCCCAACTATGGTTATTTTCCATCCAACATGCGGTTTGTGTCATTAATACTTTGCCCAATTGTAGTTATTTTCCATCCAAATTTAATGAAAAGTGTCACATGCTAGTTATGTGCTTGTCTTTTTCATCCATTAAACTAAAGCTCTGTTTAGAAACTCTATATCACCAAGTTCATTGTTTTCAAACCTGAAACCATCACTTTCACTAATTTTTTTCATTTGAAGACTTAAACCATTTTGCTATTGGTTTTTAATCTGAATTTTTTAGGTTTTTAATTTTCATTCACTTTTCTGTTCCTTCAAAGGATTAACTTATAATATCTACATAATAAGCTATTTTTTATCCTTATTGATATGGCTTATTTTTGAATTTTATATAAATTTAATTACTTCAAACAATGTCATTAATAAAATGGGATATGGATTATGTTCTTGGCATTTGGGGGCTTTCATTTGGAGAGGTAGTTATTCATCCTTATTTCCAAAGATTTGAGTTTGAATTTTTAAACATCAAAATATGATACCCAAATTTCTTTTTTTTTTTCTCTCTTTCTTTGACACCCCTTTTCTCTTTCCACCTTCACCCTTTTTTTTCTAATTGCCAACCTACTCTTTTCACATTACCTCTCTCTGCCAATTGAACCCAACCATTGTTGGTCAAAATTGATTGCAGTTGGTTGAATCCAATATATTTTTGTTTAATGGAGGAAGCATGTGATTGGCACATGACAATTTCTATTAAATTTGGACGAAAATAATCACAATGGATAAAGTATTAACGACTCAAACCACTTGTTGCATCTTTTTGACACTTTAAACTATAGGTGGATATGTTGAAAATAAAGTCATATTATAAGTGGTAAAGTGTAATTTTCCCTTAATACAATACCCAAAATAATTTGTCTTCATATTTTAGCATAATAAAGATTAAAAGGGAAAATACACTTTACATCTTTAAAGTTTTATTGAGTGACAAATTATCCCCTTAAATTTTAAAAATCTACAAATTACACCCTTAAAAACAAGTTAAATTATTATTTTAAAGTTTGAAGAAACTATAAAAATATTAATTATTTGTTAATGTTTACCATAAACTAGTAGATGTGCTACATATACTTTGTTGATAGACTTGTTTCAACACTTTTAAGACATGAAACTCTAATCAAATATGCTCAATCACTAAAATATGAGTTTTATGATCCAAGTTTTGAGAATAGTTGGAACTAATAATATGTTTAGTGCTTGCTTTGTACTTTACAAGAGAAGAAATAATAGCTTAGAAATGTATATAGAAGACATTTATTGATTTAGGGTTAAAACCAAAATCCAACTAAAGTTTTTATAATTTCTTTTAAACTTTAAGAAAATAATTTGTAACATGTTTACAGTTTAAGAGTATAATATATAGATTTTTAAAGTTTAAGGGGTAAGTTGTCACTTAACAAAACTTCAAGGGTACAAAGCAAAAGAATTTATTTCCTTATCTTGAATAGTATTATAGTTGGGAAATAAACGTATTAGCCTAAATGATTCAATCCATTGATGAATAAGTTCATATCCAGCCTTTTCTTTTCTTTTTGTGTACTAAAAAAGGGAAGCAAACTTGAATCATTTTAGAAATAGATGGATGAGAGAAGTAATTTAGATATGTGCCTTGATGTATGTAAAATGGCAAGCATGTATTAAATTACTTATCATAATTGTGAGTTATTTATTTACTGGGTTCATTGAACTCATCATAGCTTTGTTCTCTTAATATATATATATATATATATATATTTCAGAGCTTTTAGTTTCATCTACCTCTACAGTTTGACCTAGTGCAAGTGCAGATCCTATGCCTTGATCACTTTGGAAAAATAGATCCATTTGACTTACAATGCCAAGAAGACATCGTAATGGAAAATTTCTAGAACCTTGTTTTGGCATTTAGAGATGACTCATAATTTGCATATGTAGATTTCATATTGTGTATATAGAGTATTGTTTTGCATCTTATTTTAGTGTTACTTAAGTGGATGTATGTTGTATTATAGGTTTTGTAAGGGCATGTGCCCTACTGTTACATAGGTGCATGTGAAAAATGTCAAATTAACAGTGGATATGTTGTCATAATTTTTGTAAACAATCTTTTGAAAAATATATGAAATAATGGTGTTTTGTACAAATAAAAGTCTATTGTTGTATTTTTTTTTAAAGTAACTCTTGCTTAGAATTGGACAGGTTCCCAACATTGAAAGGCTTGTAGAATGTTGTCATTTTATGGCTTTCTACGTTGGTCACACTTCCAAATTGGGACATGATAAAGATAGTATCAGAGTCTAGTTGAGAGTCTAGGTACATGAATCTCTAAATGCCAATAAAGGAATGGACATATCCAAGTTTATATTAATGTGCTTGGAAACATGAAGTATAAACAAGGATATGCTCATGCCATTCCGAAACATGTCTTCAAGTGATTTCTACTGTCCATTAAGATGCCCTATGTAAGGAAGGGTCTAAATGGATTCCTTCTAAACCCTTACCTTCAATGGTCATAGTGAGGCCTGTTTGGAGAGCTTGGTCTTCATTAGGTTTTTCTTTCTAAGCTTTTTACATTCCTAACCCATTGTTGCACATGCTTGATATACTATGTCTTATTAAACTTCCTGTTATTTAGCTAATATATAGGTGTAGTTAGTAGTATGATTTAATTGAAAGTGACAAATGTCATAGAGGTCCAGAAAATCTCTTACTTTAATGCATACTACCAAGTTTGTCTATGTGCTTAAGGTTTGTTATCAAAACAAATAATAGTCATATTAATACCTTTAAATTTAAGGTAATTGCTCTTACAAGGACCTAATTCAAATGTAATTGGCTGATGGTTTAAGTCATCAAATTAAACCTTTTGCATATCTTATGAATGCTAACTTTGAAAAAGAAGGAAGGAAGTTTTATTTATTCTAATGTTTCTTGTGAGAAAGGAAATATGTTGAAGTAAGCATCTTGTTACTCTTTACATTCTTTGCTTGAACTTTTTGCAAATATTTTGGATATATATATTGCTAAATTTCTAGTGGATCATGTAGTTTAATTTAGACGTAACCATGCCTTCTTAGCTGCCACATAATATTCTATGGAATCTAAATGGATTTTTTAATTAGAAAGTTTTATAGTTTTGCTTACTTAATATAAAATATTAGCGTATAGAGTTAACATAACATCTTTAGTTTTTGCATGGGGTATGGATAAGAAGGAATAAAGCATGATGGTGCCTTTAAAAAGCCTAATGTAGTACAAATGGCTAGCGGAGAAAGTTGTTTGAAAATAGTGCGATCTTTATGGGTTCATAAATATTATTGCACCATTACCTAGTCTCTTGAGCTTTCTTAGGTCTTCTTAGGTTATTCGATGAGAATGGTGTAAAGTTTATTAATAGTAATAAAGTTGCAATGGTGGTCTACCAATATGTTGCTAAAGTTCCAAATATGTCAATTGTGTAGGGTTTATATGTCATGGTAAATAGTGCATGGGTCTTTCTTAGTTGAACTTTGGAAAGGTAAATGAGTGACTTGGGATTAAAACTCTGTATAACAAAATATACTCTGGTTGTTTAAGTTTGATTGGTAGTAAAGTGGATGAATATTGCATGTTAGGCATTGGAGTTACATCTTTTAGCCTCTACTGATTGAATGTGCACACATGCTTTATGGGTGGCATTGTTTCACATTAACTAGAATACCAATCTAGTAAATAAGTTTTAGTTCAAATTTCCCAATCCTTTATATTAAAGCTTATTTATCTTTGATTTTTGTATCACCTAGGGTGAGTGGTCCCTCCACTTTATAGTGAAGTTTTATGAATGCTTACATTATATAATGATAGGATTGTGTGATATATGAGTTATTATATAGCTTACATGTAGGATTTGATTTTTTGATTGAGCAATTGTGTTTATATAGGTGGAGTAGCAAATTGAACCTCTTAATAGAATTTTTGGTAAAAAAAAAAAAAGAATGAGACACAAGTTTTTGGTTTTGTCCAAAAAAAAAAAAAAAAGAGAGAGGGTTACTCCTTAATAAGTGCTAAGCTATAAATTGTTCAAGTCTTGCCTCTTTAGGAATATAGTTGTATGCGTTGCTTTAAATGGTGTTATACTTTCCTTTTTCCACAAGATTAACTTTTCTCTCATATTATTTAACCCACACATTAAGTGTGTTTCTAATTTGTAGTGCATGTGGTAGTTTATCAAGTTTTAATTTGGGCATCTCCAAATTTAAATCTTAGAGACAAATTTTTCCTTTTTGAAAACCATTTGTCTTTCATCTATGAATTTAAGAATATGGTATCTAATTTTCTCTATAAAATATTTGTATCTAGTCTGGTGTGTACATGAGTTACTGAATTTTACTTAAGTGCAATATGCATATAAGAAGCCTAGTGAAGTTTAGAATTATTGGACTTCTAGTTTTGCATTTGTGACTAAATGATTTGGGAGAAAGCAAGTGATGTGTACTACATACTTAATGATGTTTGCTATGTAAGTGAAGTGGTAAACATAATATAGTAAGAAAAAATAAAAGTTGTTGTATAAGTGATAGAAAGATTGGATTGAGTGATTTATGTATAAGTGATAGAAGCATTGCACTAAGTGATTTATGCCCTTGTAATCATAACTCATCAAAGAAAGATGCTAAAAAGTTACATAGAATTTACTTTAGATTCATATTTGAACTAGCTATCGTGGACTTAATTTTCTTATATCTTGGGCAAATTGGCCCAATCACATCCTCTTTGACAATATCAAACTTTATGTTACTATACATCAATTTAACATCTTTGTCTGAAGAACCAAAGGCCAATAGGAATCTCTTATACTGAGCATGTACCTGGTTTCCTGATGGATGTCAGGCTTAACATAACAAGTTTGTGGTTATAATTATGATTTTTGTGTGAATAAATTATAGTAATTGAAGAAATTTGCGGGCTATAGAGATACTAAGATATGGGCTGTAGTCTAAATGTAGGGTAAAGCCCAAGTATAAGATAAGAAAATAATAAGTATACATTGTTCAAAATATATACCATCCTTAAGTGTGGATGTGGGCATAAAAGTAGTTTTGGGAAAGTTAATCAAATATAAGCTTTTAATTCAGAAATAGATTTATGAAAGATTAATTAAACTAAAATAGGGAAATTTTAATAGAATGGGAAATGTAGGATTTGAAATTGGTTTTGGACTTGAATGAAGTGAGAAAACTAAGTACTATTATCCCCCGGAGTGGTACCTTCTTCCTTTCTTTTTCCATCCCTTTGTGTAAGCTATATTATGTAAGTTACCATTACCAAAAATGTTCTACATACTAGATTAGCATTGTCATCCTCTTTGCCCAAGACACTTATAAAATTTGAGGATAAATTCTTTTGGGGTGTGATTTTATAATGTCTAAAGCCTTTATTGATCAACTGTTATAAACATATTCTTTTATAAACTATGACTACATGAAACCTTATAAGTATGAGATTTGGAAAATGTATTCTAAAGAGATTTTAGAAAATAACTTATCAGATAATGTTGATGGAAAAAATGCCGGGTTTGTTTCAACCAAGAGGGCCAAAATTTTTGAAATTTTTCCATGCCAAATCTGCCTTGGTCGAAGCGTACCCACCCAAGATCCCATTGGTTGAGGTTGCATAACAAATCTAGATCAAATCTAGAGTAAAAGGAAGAGCTTACTAACCTTTAGTCCAGCTCAAGCACAGAGGAAGATGAAGGATTTTCTATCACCACAGTAGTCCTCCATACTAGGAAAATCCTCTTAATGGCCTCAAGAACTCCTCTCCAAGTGCTAGCTTGTGTGGGAGCTCGGATAGGATGAAGATGGGTGCTAAAGGCCGAAACTTTTCCGGTTCTTCTTCTCCTTCTCCCTTTCGATTTCTCACCGTAAAATGGCCTCAAGTTTTTCAAAAAACTTCTTCTCTTTTTTGTCTCAAAGTCAGTCACAAATATGGATAAAGGGAGAGCATGAAACGACATCGTTTTGGCTCCCTTTCTTTGAGCCAAAATGGTGCCGTTTGGGGCTTGGAAAAATCATTTTCACAAATTGCAAAATCGCCCCCAAAGTTTCCAAAAACTTCCTTTTAGCCCCAAAGTAATTTTACCAAATTACAATTTAGTCCCTGGACATCAAATGTGTCCAAAACTTAATCATATCATGGGCCCTATCATTTCCTGTTATGCGTGTAACCCAGTAGGCCCCCGATCTGTTGGCAAAAAGTCTAAAATGCCTTTCAAATCATTTGAAGGCATATTAATTTCTTCCAAATTAATCAAATTGGACATTAAGCTATAAGCGAACTCTAGCAAGCCATTATAGCTACCCAATTCATGGTATGAGTCTTCAAGATGACGAGCCTGTATGTGAATGATCTCAATGTGTGTCAAACACATTATGTGTTACACATTATGCATGATACAATCCTTTCATTACC
>JANHAO010015681.1:0-14721 GCA_026873985.1 Saraca asoca | reverse complement strand
CTTAGCAATTAAACATTACCATACATCGAGAAGGTTACAAATTCAGGTATCTTTAAAAGCAAAACTAAAAATAAAAACAGAGGAGCAAAGTTACTGCAGAATACACGGTGACATAAAAAAAGGTTTAATAGAGCTGAAAAGATCAACGAGCAAAAGGAAGAGGAAGCAATATCTGCTGAGAAGATGTCGGTGCTGCTGGAAGAAGACGAGACTTGGCTTCTCATGTGTTTTGGCTTTGAGCTCAATAAAGGAAAAAGATTCCGAATCCCTACTGACAAAAAGGGAATGGAATAGGTTAAGGGAAATAAATAATGTGACATATGAATCAAACAATAACTAATGGAAAGGGAATGCTTGATTCTGTTATCCTACTGTTAAAAACTCTAACCAAACGGATCCTAAAAGTATTTTAGTTCAAATGCGCATTTAGGTAATTTGAAACAACTTAACGATTTCTCCAAACCAACTAATCTTAATCTGGGAGAAGTCAAAGGAAAGTTCAGAACTGGTAATGAACCAACCAAGTATTGTAAAAAGCTCTGATCAAACTAACTTCCCTTCCTAAAATACGTTTCTTTAAGTGAGAGAATAACAATGGAAAGAAGAAAAAGGAATACAGCATTGAACTCCCTGATCCCGCCATGGACTTCACATTACAAAAACAACAGAAGGATCTATTAGAATAATCTTGTCAGTTAGTGGCTATCTACAGTCTCAGTTACACGTGATCTTTCAGTCGAGTTGAATACCAGCTAGTTGCTGATACCAAACTCAATTTTTAATGCTAAATTCATTCAGGACTGTATGGTAAGCATTTTGTTTATGCAAAACGGGATTAACATGTGAATTGCTAGAAAACTCGAGGCAACATTCCCCAGAGAAGACATTGATGAAACCAATTACCGTCCTTCGCTTAACTTTCAAGTAAGAGGAAAATCACATTCAATTGAAGTGGTGATGATAAAAATGAATGCTTTGAGGGCTCAAAAACATGACAAGGTGATATATCTTGGCTGAAAAATAGCTGATCGAAATCCAGTTGCATGTGATTTGAGCCAGCTACTAACTTGTTTATTATTACAACTAACTGATTAAATCTAAAAAGTTTCTTTCCTGCATTTTCCAAGGAAACAAACACAGCGAAGAAGACATAAACTCGGTGGCAGCTGCTGGAGAGTTTCAGATGTTTTGCCTGCAATGTGTGGTATAGGACAATTTCGAATTTTCGACATCAAAATAAAATCGGAGAACAAGTACGACCAGACAGGCAGATCCAATACGGCAAAACGAACTGTCGTTTAGCTGGACGACAAAAGGGTCCCAAAACGCTTAGATGACAGTTGAAGCTGGGACGGAACGTCAACTACTCAACTACGGCGGTGAGCGTGAGTTAGGATGGAGGAGTTGCCGGAGTGCCCGGTGT
The DNA here is from genome assembly GCA_026873985.1 of Saraca asoca. Lineage (NCBI taxonomy): Eukaryota > Viridiplantae > Streptophyta > Magnoliopsida > Fabales > Fabaceae > Saraca > Saraca asoca. The sequence goes on along the minus strand of JANHAO010015681.1, from coordinate 13,298 downwards.
GCTTTCAAAGCTACAACGACGGCGATACCGTTCCTAGAGTGCTCGCTTGTGGCCACTCGATTTGTGAGGCTTGTCTCCTTGCACTGCCGCAACGGTACCCGGATGCTGTTCGGTGCCCCGCATGTACGCAGCTCGTCAAGTACCCGACCCAACAAGGCCCTTCAGCTCTTCCCAAGAACATCGACCTCCTCAGACTCTGTCTCGAGCATCCCTCTTCTCCAGAAAATTTGCGAAAATCGAAGAATGATTGTACGAAGAGTAGTATTGATCACTCTCAGTTTTGTCCTCGGTTCTGGTCGGATGAGTTCTATGACACATGGAAAGATTGGGTTCTTCCCCACGACGTCGTCTTTACCGAGTCAGGACCCGGGGCCGATGGAAGTTCTGGTCTTTGCTCTGTGCTGAGGGGTCGATTTAATTCAACTTCTTTGTTGAAAGGCCGGGTCTGCTTCAAGGAGAACCAGAATTTGAGTCTTCTTCCGATTGCTTCGTTACCATCTGTAGGTGATTCTAAGTTGAAGTTTAGTTATGTTGCCAGAATAATGAAGTGTTTGGAGGGGATGAAAGATGTTGAGAGGGAAGAATTGAGTTTGATTCTCAAAGTTTCTGCAAAACAGAACAGGATATGTAAAGTCTATGGCTTGTGGAGCGACCTGGTAGATGGGCATCTGTATTTAGTGTGTGAGAAACTCAATGGGAATCTTTCTAAGAAGTTCAGTGAATTGGGAAATGGATTTGTTGGTGTAGGTGGGGACGGTTTGAGTAAAGATGGAATTTTTAGTTTTGCGATGATTATTATGAGTATTTGTGAAGACCTGATTGCTTTACATTCAGAAGGTATGGTTGTTGGCTGTTTTGGAGTTTCTTGCTTCTGTTTTGATGAACTTGGCAGCATTTGCTGTGATTTGATTGAGGCATTGGTGATGGGAAGGAAGTTTTGTTGTACTGTTGCGGATTGCATATCTGGTTGCACTAGTGAAAAAGAAAAAGTAGAAGCAATTTGTAATTATTTCTTGAAAAATGAGGTTTTAATAAGCCCAGAGATATTGCTTGATTTATTTCAGAGGAAGGGTATTACTCTAGAGAGTGATCACTCTAAATATCCTGTCAGTTATGGCTCAGATGTATGGTCATTGGCTAGTTTACTGCTTCGACTTCTTTTTGGAGATGTGCTCCCTCAGTATACCTTCAAGATGAATAAAAAGGAAGGCTTTGATTTCTCAGCTGGTTACATTAGTTGGGTGGAGGAAGTTAGTTCATTTTTGGAAGATAAATTGGGTTCAGAATTTCTTTTGTTAAGGCAGACTCTTAGAAAATGTTTGGACATAAATCCAGGAAGTCGTCCTCATTTGAATGACTTAAGGAAATGCATTCGTGATATTTTAGTCAAACCTCGATTTGATGTTCTGGGTAGCTTGGAGATTGCTACAGATATGAATTCATGTTGCTGTTTGTTTCTTATGGAGTTGTGTCAATTGCCTGAGCAAACCTTACAAGCACACAGAGAATGTGAGTTGCAGGAGAAAGCTGATAAAGATGGCAAGGACGATGCTGATAAAGATTTAATTGAGGGCTTATCTATGGGAATGGCTGAACTAAAGGATCTGCGTGGCCATCTTGATTGTATCACTGGATTAGCTGTTGGAGGTATGAATTCTAGTTTGCTTTAAGATGTTCCTATCTATAAGAATCAAGTTTAACTAAACTGTTTGTTCTATGATCAAATGTTAGGACTATAAGTTTAAGACTTGATTATAATTTTGATCCCCTAATATACAAATTGTTCGCATTTGGTCCCCTTAAATCTAATATTTTTATTTTGGTCATTGTAATATACAAATTGGTTCTACATTAATAACTTTTATCAAATTAGGGATTAAAAGTCATAATTGGCACACATGACTCCAATAGAGCTCCATGTTGGCAATAACTGGGAAGGAAATTAATCTGTCATGTGATGTCAAATTTTGGATGTTTTCGCACCATAGGTTGGTAATGTAATTTGCATAATTTGTAGTGATCTAACATGACAAGTTGGATTTCACTAATTTTCTCTTCCAGTAATTGCTAGCTTGTAGTCCCATTAGAGTTCCGTATGTTAATTAGGATTTTCTGTCTTTAATTTGACAGAAGTTACCAATTTTGACCTAATTTGTTCCAATTTGTATATCAGAAAAACCAAAATGGAATGTGACATTTAAAGGGATCAAATACAATCAATTTGTATATTAAAAGGATCAAAATTATAATTAAGAATAAGTTTAAATATAATATAAATCTTATTTTGGTGTCTTGGAATGCCAATGCATTTGAAGCTTCTGAAATAGTTTGGTCATATTTTCTCACATGTTCATCAATTGCTTTGAAATCTTTTAAAACTCTTGTGCAATTTGCTACTACATAATCTAATGAAAACTTGTACCTTGGTTCTTAATCAATCTTTCTATCAGGGATGCTTTGCCCATGCTATGCTTAGATATTCACCTTAGTGGTGCTCTGGTCTCCTGTGATTTTTGGTGACTTTACACTGAAGAACTTGTCTTTTGTATGCTCATTAAACATATTGCATTCTAACGGTATTCTCCTTCAATTTTGCAGGGGGATATCTGTTTAGCTCCTCATTTGATAAAACTGTCCATGTGTGGTCCTTGCAGGTAACACCTCAGAAACATATTTTTCTGATATTAGCCTACTAAGAGCAAATTTAGTACCATGTTAGTATCAGTAATCCTGTCATGGGGTTGCCATCATTGCTGTTCAGTAATTGAAGATGCAACAGTATCAGAAATTTCCTTAAAACATTTCCAGTTGTTTTTCCTATGTAACTCCATTTAGCAGATTACATTCTGAAAAAATTTTACAGTTTAAAAAAAAAAAAAAAAAAGAATGCTCATGGAATGTTTTTATTTTTCCTTTTTATTATGGACACGATTTCTTTCTTCTTCTTCCTTTTTTTTTTCTTCTAAAAATGATGTTTTCTTTTATGAATGTAAGTTTTACTTTGTGATTGTTGAATTACAGATCGATTTCTAAATTAAAACCCTATGAAAATTGAAATACTCCCTTCAGAAGTCTGCTTCCTCTTCCCACATTGCACCATATAAGATTATCATATTCATGGATAATTGGTCAATGTCAACATGAATGCTTAACTGTTGTGCAGAGTGCAGTGTCAAAGGAGTATTGTACAATGAAAATATTGTGAAGTGGAAAATGGGAAGGGTTTGGACATTTTAGTATAGAATAGATGTGTTGTTCTGATACAAGCCTTTTTTTAAGTATTCTATTAATGACTTTAAACCTTATAAATTTTATGTAGGACTTTTCTCATCTTCATACCTTTAGGGGTCATGAGCATAAAGTCATGGCTTTGGCTTGTATAGATGAAGAAAACCCATTGTGCATAAGTGGTGACAGTGGAGGAGGAATATTTGTCTGGGGAATAACTTTCCCTTTTGGGCAAGATCCATTGAAGAAATGGTATGAGCCAAAAGATTGGCGCTTTAGTGGCATCCATTCCTTGACTGTTTCCAGAAAACTCTATCTCTACACTGGAAGTGGAGATAGATCAATAAGAGCTTGGTCATTAAAGGTGAGTTTGTTATATTTTCTATTAACTTATGGCCAAAAAGATACTTTGAAATGCATTTTCTGGATTTCTGTACCTTTCCTCAGGATGGAACTTTGATATGCACAATGAATGGCCACAGATCAGTAGTTTCCACACTTGCAACATGTAATGACATTCTTCACAGTGGTAGTTGGGATGGAACCATCCGGTTATGGAGCCTTAATGATCATAGTCTGTTGACAGTATTGGGGGAAGATTTGCCTGGAGGCTTAAAGCCTGTCCTGTCTATTATTGCTGATAGAGATTTGCTTGTTGCTGCTCAAGATTATGGATGTATAAAGGTTTTCTTACTTTCCAAGATCAATGATTGTGTGCCACTTGAAATGAATCTGGACTCCATTTGCCTAAATAGTCGCTTCCTTTATTGGGTAACATTTGTTCGTCCTTTGATTGTTTAGGTCTGGCAAAATGATGTGTTCATGAATTCCAAAACATTGCACAGTGGTGCCATTTTTGCCATTAGTATGCAGGGAAAATGCCTGTATACAGGTGGTTGGGACAAAAATGTTAATATACAGGTACCAATGCAATATCCTGTGCTCTCTTTTCTGGAATCACATAGAAGTGTAGTCAATTTGCATTTTTGATCGTTTTAGTTTTTGAGAAGTTGATCTATCAGCATCAACCCGTTGGCAAACTTTTTTGAATTATAGGAAATTTCGGGAGATGGGTTTCAACTGGATGTCAAATCAATTGGATCTATACCTTGCAGTTCTGTTGTAACAGCTATATTATGCTGGCAAAGAAAACTCTTTGTTGGACATGGTGATAAGTCTATCAAGGTATAACGCATCCTCTAATTAAATTAAAATGTTACCCTTCAAGCAAGCCTGTGCATTTCTTTTCACTTCTCAATAAGAGAGGATACATCTTTATGTTGCATTGAATAAATATTAAATATCTTGTAGGTTGCCTTTTAGGGCAATTTTGGTTGTAATTGGCTTCCCTTACTGCGACCGTTTCCCCATTAAGATAGAGCTTAACTGAATATTAGTACCATGATCACAGATCTCTCATAAAAACACTGTTTTTCCTGCTAATTATTGCATCTCTAGATTTTATAAATTAATTGAAATTATATACTTGTCATAATCTTGTGATTATATATATTTCTGCCTTCACTGCCAGATTAATATATAACTATATATTCTCATTATGGAAAGCCAAAAAACCTCTGCTAGCACCTTGTTAAACTAACGTATCAATAATCTTTCTGTAAGAAAGTTCAATGTTTGAGAAATATCTTTTGATCTAAGTACTAAACAGCTATATTCAGTTATTATTGTTTTGATTTGATTGTCCCAGGTTTATTATCATGGCAAATAGTGGAGTTCACCAGGTATGCTTCCAGTCATCGTTTATAAATGCTGAAGTTCTCCAAGAAATTCTTGTATAGATGGTGTCTACACCAAGTTGTGTAGACACCATCTATACATGAATCTCTCCTTCAGCCAAGTGTCCTAATTTTTCTTCGAATGTACATTATCTGTGTGATGCTTTGCCTTTGAATTCTTATGAACTTCTTCATTTTTGCTTATTTCCAGATGTCATATTCCGGTATTGGCAGCTCTTCAGGTGAGCTGTGTACATATTTTTCATCTCACAGATGCATCCAACTCTTGTTTTGCCTTTGTTAGGTTATGGTTCCAGCTGTTAAAATTCTTCAACAAACATGTCAAGCCCCGTATCATGATTAGAAAATAGGAATGCTACTGTGAAAGCTTATGTTTTTATACAAATTTTTGCCAAGTCAGATTGTCATATGGTCTTTTTATAACCAGAAATATTACAATATAGTGGTTTTTTCTGTGATTAGATTAATACTTCTTTTTTTTCTCATGGTTCTATATATGTCTCAGAAAGCTTATTGTTTTCAGTAATGACATATTTTGGAATTGTGGGGGCTGACTTTAGGGCTTGTGTCAAAGAAAATGACTTTCCCAAAACAGCAGCGCCACTTACACATACTATTCTTGATATTGTCCTTTACACTTATAACATGATACATCCTGATTCAAAATGACGTATATAATACCGTGCTAGGTATGAAAGTGAAGGGTAGAATAGTTTGAGGGAATTGTTTGTGGCGGACATGAACTCTATATTATTTTAAAATTCTAATTACACCAGTGTTGTAAACTAGACATGATTTTTGTGTGTCAATATTGCTTTGGCTTTAAAAAAAATGTAAAAACAATTAAGAAAGATATATTTCTCCGATAAATTATGATCATTTAAATGATAGAAAATACCAATTAAAAATGGCATTTGTTGTTTTTGCTGTAGTTTGAATGTTAAAACATGTGACTTAATAAAGAAAAACAAAGCTATTGTATGGTCACTATAAAAAAGATAAAATAAAGAAAAGAGATTAATGAACTACAAAAGAATGTAAAAAAGGTTAAATTGAAGAATGGTAGAAATAAAAGATCAGATATTTTTATGTGATTATTTTGTTTAAATTATCTTAAGTATTCAAATAACCATAAGACCAACATAATAAAATTACACGATGTACATTCTTTTACATCTGTAACTAAAATCTAGCTCGTGTAATGTATGTTATATGTTGTTGTAAATGGTCTAAATTTAATACATATGTAATTGTTATTAGTTGAGACTGATTTTAGATTTAATATATTATCTATTCAGTATACCCTTTAAGTAAATAAATAATATATATTATAATTTAAAATTTTTAGACAAAATACAAATAACCCTCTAAATTAAGATATAATATTACATAATTTTTCTGAAGTTTTAAATTTTATAAATAATTCTTTGAAATTTAAAAAAAAATTGAAAACCTTAAATTCCAATTTAAAGAAACAAGATAGATGAGTCACCTGTGACTCTTTCTAATTTTTTTTTAATGTACTAAACTTAAAGTTGTAAAGGAAAAAAGTATATATCTCACCTTCCTAAATGCATTCGGATCAAGTTTTAATAATAATTTATTCAAAGTGTTTGTCTTTATTTCAAAATTTTTCTATTTATCAGTCCTATGAGAAATATTGCCTTCATCTACATGCGATTATATAGTTATGATTTTTTCTTTTTATCACTCAATTGATTGGCTATCTTGCAAAGAATAATGACAACAAAAATGGGTATGGTGAATAGATATTTATAAAAGAATACGGAGAATGATACAACTATAACTCTAAACACATATTCACGATTTAGTTCTTTTATATTTGTAATTAGATTTTTATGTATCAAAAGGAAAATGATGGAATCACTTTTTATAATATATTTTTAAAGGTACTCTCATTTATATGAGATGAATTTCAACAAAATGTGGAACCAGTCCAATATAAGAAGTATTTCCTAAAGAATGTCCCTAATTTCGCCTACGTTTGGATGAAGTAAAAATTGGAAAGAATAAAAATTGAGTAAAATGAAGAGTAAAAGGAATGAAAATAAGAAAGATAATGTTTTCATCCCTTATGTCTAAATGAAGAGAAAAAAATGAGAGGAAAGAAATCATGAGGAAAGTAACTTTTCTTTGTCTGGTTTTGGTGGAAAAATGAGAGGAATGAAGGTAATGTTAAAATTATAATTATACCCTCGTGTACAAATACGTGCTTTGAAAGTACAATTTATTTTTATAAAAAAATTTAATATCATGTAATTCCATATTTTAGTTAAATATTTCACTATCTCTTTTTTTTTGTTATAAATTATCATTTAATCTATATTTATTAAAATCACATATACAAATTAAATACATTTATTTTGAGCAATGAAGACACAAAATTTTGGGTGTTTTTTAAAATTTTTCCAATCAAAATAATATAGAAATATGATATATACAAAACTAAATAAAAATTATTATAAAATTTTTTACTTTGAAAGTTAAAAACTCTTATTTAAATAGAGAAACAAGGAAGGGTTTGATACATTCCCAGAAATCTTAACATTATTGAAAATATGATTCTTACAAATATAATTCCTCGAAATATCATATCATCACGTTTGGTTCAATTAAAAATATTTTTAAGAATATTGCAATATTATATTTTAATCAGTTTATATATTTTTAAAAAATATTATCCAATTATCAAAAGTGTCCTAATTGAAAATTAAATGATCAACACAAGAAAATTGATTGGTCAATGGTAGTATGTGGTGATCAACAACGAAAGATGATAGTGGACAGTGATTAATGACAATTGGTGGTGATGAGTGATGGTCAATAATGGTAAATGGTAGTCAACAATAATGGATGATGATCAATGATAGTGGGCAGTGGTCAATAGTAGTTAATAGTAGTGGATTTAAGTAATAAGACATTAATGAAAGGGTGAGTAATGCAGTCTTTTTATATGACTCAAACGTTCTTATGTTATGAAATGTAAGATACTCACCTTTCTTATGAGAATATTTAGTGAGAATATTGGATTAAAAATATTCTTGAAAATGTGAACATTTTTAGATAAATTTTTTTAAATTTTGAATCAAATACAAAAATTTAACATTCTTATAAAATATTTTTAAGAGTATAAGAAAATTTTCACAAATCAAATATTATTTTAAAGTGCAAAAAAAATTGTGGGACCCATTACTATTTTCAGCCCACCTTTCATTTCACTCCTCACTGTTTTCACCTCTGTCAAACACACCCTAAAACTCAGGTAAAAAGAACCGCTGTAAGTTTAAGATATTTGAAAACATACAGAGTTATAGAAATCTTAATTGATATAATAAGAAAATTTATAATTTAGTGTTTATAATTTTATTTTATATAATTATATTTAAAAATTGTAATTATTTATAAATAAATTTTAATTATTAATTAATATAAAATAGAATTAACGAAATTTTATATATTTATTAAAGCATATATTAATATTTTATTTTTATTGATTTGTATGTTCATTAAAATTTACTTATTAATTATTCTATAAATATTATCTTCATTATTTTTTAAAAAAAATAAAAAAGAATCCATATGTTAACACAAATTTTAGAAATTGATTATTTTCTAAAAATTATTGTTATGGATATTTTCCGGACAATGTAAAATAGGCTGGCCAAGGCCCAAAGAGAGACAAGTCTAACTAAAAAGGACCCAAACCATCTAAAATTTGAAGTCGCTCAACAGAGGCACCAGCTCGCCAATCACAAGCTTAAGGCACAGGACAAGACCAAGTTTCTAACTCGCGAAGGATGGGTCGCAGTTCACTAAGTCAAAACGTTCTACCCCAGCCATTCACCAGAGGACTTAACTTGGATTGAACTAAGGAGCGAAACTAACCTTTATAAGCAACAGGTCGCCCCGCGTAAGCCTAGGCTACAAGCCCAGACTACCAACTGAGCAACATGACCGTGGGCCCAGAACTCCATAATCCAGTTAGTAACTGGGGACGCATTCTCCTAACCAAAAAGTCAGCCCCCAAACCGACACATCAACCTCCAAAAATTGACAATGAATTACCAAGCATTTATTACCCATCAAGTATTTATTGCCCAATATGGAAAAATAGATAGATTTATAATTTATCCAATTATACTTGTAACCTTCCCTGCCTTTATAAATATGGGAGAGATCATTGTAACAGAGATAGGGAGAAATACATGCAGAAACTCTATCAGAACAATGAGAAAATCCCTATCTTGTCACTCTACTAAACACAATAGAGAAACCATCACTTAAAAGCAAATATAACCTACATGGACGTAAGGTCACATTGACTTTTGCTAAACCACATTAAAAAACTTTTGGTATCTAGTGTCCTTCCTTTCTCTTTATCTACTTCTTGTTTACATTTGCTTCCATAGCTTTAAGTTTGGGATTACAGAACTGTATTGGTTGAATAAACTTTGAGCTTACCAAATTTCACTGTCAACATTTTGGTGCTAAGAGAAGGGCTCCAGAATTGCTTTCTCTTTTTTTTTCTGTGATTTGTTGAACAACCACAATGGTAAGAGGAAGAACTATTAGAAGTACTGACGCTGTCGTTGGCCAATTAGAAGACCTCATACAACAACAATGGGAAATGTTATCAGCTGGAGGCTCTGTCCTCCCTACTATAGGTGCTTCTGCTACCCTCGTAACTGGTGTTATCACTGGCATGGCACCACTGACCCCTCACCAGCCTGCCACCTTTAAAGCTAACAGAATGTAAGCATGGCACCAACACCAGGAAGCATTTGAAAACACCATAAGGGAGTAGGCCAATGTGGTGAGGGCACTAACACAGGCATAGGCCTAAGGTGCGTAAAGACAAGTTGAGGCCGTTGCGCCTGAAAGAGGAGTCAAACAGCCAGGAGCTTAATAAGAGGAGCCTGTTAGTGCAGAATGTTAGCAAGCTAGCTCAATCCACTCGTCCAACTTGCGACTGAGGTCAAAAGTCCATCAACCTTATAAAGACGAGGAATTCGATCAATGACATGAGAGTTCATGTCATGAAGGAAGCTTGAACAAGACTAATCATGGACATAAACGAGATTATTAATCTCCTGGTCATGAACATAGTAGGAGATGTAAGGCCTCAAATTGTCGCTCCCACGACTAAGGAGGTGATAGGAGTCAGCAAACTACTAGCTATCGGTTTGAGACTCAGGATGCAGTGATCAAAAAACTGCTTTAGAGGGTGCAACAGGTAGAAAAAAGACCTGTGGCTCAGAATAGCTAAGACAATTATGAGGAGAGGATACCATTTACCAAAGAAATCAAAGTAGAACCTCTTACTCGCAAGTTTAATGTCCCAAACATCCCACAATATAACAAAAATAACGACCCATATAGCCACTTAGACGCGTTTAATGTCCAAATGGATCTCCAGACCACCAACCCATTAGTTAAATGCTACGTTTTTCCTGCCACCCTTAGGGAGATATCCTGGATATAGTTCAGGAGCCTCCCAGGCCACAGTATCCACAACTGGCAAGAATGCCACGTTCCTCAACTAATACAAGGCGCTCAGGAGACAGCTCACCGCGTCCTGTCGCTTGGCAATAGTCTTTCAATGAAAGGATGAATCACTGAAAGACTACATCACTCGATTCTGACTTAGGGTTAACAATGTGGAAAACCCGTCGGATGAGAGCATCCTCATAGCCATCTCAGCTGGACTTGAAAAAGATGGGAAGTTGTATGAGGATATATACAAGTATCCAGTGAAGGATTTAGGTGAGTTCTATGAGTGAGCCGCCAAGGAGATATGGTGGAAAGAAACCTTTGGTCTGAAGAAGTCCAACTGGAAGGATGAGACAAGTGGCTCCAGCAGAGCAAAAAGAGACTAGTGGCGGGAATAATAATCAGGGCTAGAAGGACAATTTTGGTGGTCAGGCCGCGAAAAAGGCCAAGGGTAAGCGACCTCAATGCCAAAGTTGCTACAATAGCTACATCATCTTGTCAAATACCCTAGATAGGATCTTCACGACAGAGAAGGATAACGAGGACTTCGAGAGGCCCAAGCCCATCAAAGCTTCCCTAGAACAAAGAAACAGAAACAAGTTTTATGCCTATCACAACGAGGTCGGGCATAATACTTCAGACTGTTGGACGCTCAAAGATGCCATTGAGGACTTAATTAAAAGAGGCCGCTTAAGGGATTATGTAGTGCAACCCATAGGATAATGACCTTCGTGACCTCAGCGACTAGCACAGTATCAGTGTCAGCAGACCTCAGAGCATGAGGAAGCACCCTTAATGAGGATCATATTCACCATTCACGATGGGCCTCATATCATTGGCACTTCAAACAGATTACATGATCGCTATATGTAAGCAGCGGGTTGTGTCTTACTCATGAGCCATGGGGAACGTGAAAGGCTTGCTAAGAAAGCTAGAACAACCTCAGACAGCATCATGTTCACAGAAGAAGATGCACAAGGAATTCACACTCCTCACAATGATGCATTAGTCATCCGGGCCAAATAGGCAATTCCGATGTAAGAAGGATAATGATCGACATTGGTAGCTTAATCAATGTAATGTACAAAGGACGCTTCGATCAGATGGACGTAAGTGCAAGCTAGTTGAGTCCTTCTACGGCTTCACGAGAGATAGGATATTACCGGTGGGACAGATCAGACTCCTACTTACCTTAAGGGATTCAGATCATTAGGCTACTGCCATGGCAGACTTTTTGATTATAGACTGCCCCTTGGTTTACCATGTAGTGCTGGGATGACCCACAACGAATGACTTGGACATGGTTACATCAACCAGGACACTCACCATCAGATTCCTGACCCCTAACGAAGTTGGATGTATGCGGGGAGAATAGCAAGTAGCCCGAAGCTGCTACAAAGACGCAATCAAACTTGGGGAGCAAAGGAAAAAAGTACATATAGTGTCCAGTGGAGAGCCACGAGCCATGAGGACCACATGGGTCAGCCATGACCTTAATCCCTACGAGTTGGACACAGAATAAGCTACTAGTCCTGTAAAAGAGCTTGAATATGTGCATGTCAATAAGGCAGATGCAGAGAGATTCCTCATGTTGAGGAAAAGCTTGCTTCCACATGTGAAAATGCAGTTGGCTGAGTTTTTTAAGATGAATATGGACGCCTTTGCCTGGAACTACAAAGACATGGTAGGCATCAACCCTAGGGTTATGTTGTGTGATAACAAAATATTTTACTCATTTAATTGTCCTCTTACTAAGCTTTTTAAGGTCCAAACTGGCTTATTTCAGCTGTGTTATTAGATATTCATGGTGTGGTGTCAATTGTCATCATTAGAGAAAATTTTGCAGAATTTGGCCTTTTGAGTCGTTTTTTTGTTCTGGCTATAAATTGAGCTACAATTGTCCAATTAATGTGATTCTTATCTTGTAGGAAAGCTAAGACATAGCTCTACAACTTTTATGAAGACCTCCAAGGCTGAATCTCACAATTGGATATCTGAAATTGGAGCTCAATCTAAAACCAAAATGTTGTCTCAATCTGTCTCTTGTAGCCTGACCTCTGAGCACTCATTAGGCAATATTTGGAGTTATAGAAGTCCAAATGAGGTCAAACTAAGTCCAAATGGAAGTTAAGACACAATGCTACAACTTTCATGAAGACTTCCAGACCTGAATCTATCATTTTAGGCATGCAAATGGAGCTACAAAATAAAGGCAAAATACTGATGAGATGGGCCTCTGTAGAATTGGATTTTTAGGTCTCAATTGGCATGAAACTTGAGCCCAATGGATTATCCCTTGCACTAGCTCACACTCAACCAACTAAAAGTCAGTAAAAAACCAAAGAAGTAGTCTGCAATGGCACAATACATGCAAAGGGAGTGGCAGCAAGTAAACTAGGCTATATCAGCCATCATGATTACCCTACTCCACCAACCAGCAACTAATTTCTCTTTTCCCGGGTTAAGCACTCTTTAGTAGAGTCTTTAGTTTAGTTTTTAGGGAGTCTTCCAGAGGTAGAGTAGCACATTTTCTTCTTCATTTTCTCTATAATTTTATGCCTTCTATAGAAGGCTAAAAACTTATAATTAGTTTAATGGATTAATAGCTTGAAGATGAATGTTGAGATCCTACTTTCATTTTGCAATTCAATTATTTGTCATTTCTTCTCCTTTCCTCTCTGTTTTATTTAGAATTCTGAATTGAATAGCTTCATTTAATTTGGATGATTATATGATTATTGCTTAATAATCACTTGTAGGAAGAGGATGGTAGAAACTAAACAATGCATTGAGCTTTTGATG
>JANHAO010015680.1:0-14713 GCA_026873985.1 Saraca asoca | reverse complement strand
AACAAACCATTTCAAAATCAGATTAACATATAGAAAAATTTCTATTATTTATAAGGAATTATACCATCTGATATAGTAAAATTTTATCATATTTACACATGGGATTTTTCAGTGAAAAGGATTGTCAACTCACCTTAACACACCTTAGAAGCTTGTTCAGCTAACTTGGAAATGGGATTATTCAGCCTAATTGAGGAATTAGCTGGAACCTTAAAGTTTTGGGGTAGATGAGTTCAATACTTTAACAACGATACCTCTAGAACAAAACAATCACAAAAATCCCAAGTTTCTTTAGAAACTTCACATGAGGGTTTCAACTAAATATCTTAAAATCTAGATATATGGTTGCTATAAAATAAATCTAATGTTTTAGGGATACTCACCAGCCTTCAAAATGCTAGTGACAAGCTCATTGCCGGCAAAAGCTTCGTCGGCCAGTTGATGAAAGGACCTGTCAAACAGGGTAGAACGATTGACAAGAAACTGCTACCGCTACTGGAGTTAATCCAAGAGAAAGGAAGAGCTATCGGAGAGATGAACAAATAGCACACACTTGCTAGACGAAGGAAAAGTCGATCGGCCGAGCATGATAGCATTGTCGGGTAGAAGCTTTAAGCCGAAGATGGAAATCACGCAAAGAGGAAGGTTCATGCCAGAAAGCTCCAAAAATGGTGCTAGAGAAAAGAAAGACACCAAAAAAATTATTGAAAACTCACCAAAGAAGAGGGATGTTGATGGAGGGGAAGAAGAAGATTGGAGTATGCAGAGGCTTCGGGAAAGCTCAAAAATGGAGAGAGAAAAAGCCAGGTTTTGATATTTTATGGCATAAGGCAAAAGGGGAAATTTGTATTTCTGCCCCCAAAACTATGCACTGCCTCAAGTTTTTCCCTACCAAAAATAAAACTTCTCATTTTAGTCCTTGCAGGAACTTTTCATTTTAGTCTTCTTTTTTAAGGTATTACAGAAAGCCATATTCATTACATAATATTCTGTCCAGGCTTTCCTTATTGTTAGTCTAGGTGAACCAAACCCTAAATCGTCTAATATATGCAAATCCATAATAAAAATAGTGATCTTGAACTCTTATCAAAATAGAATTAGTATTGATGTTGTCTTTTGCATGCATGACTTGATTAAAGTCTCCTATGAATACTGATCAGTTGTTGAGGCCAATCAAGATTAGAAATTTATAAATCGAGCTATCTAAACTATTTGTAGTATATGCAACACCGGGTTGAGCCCTTGGATGATTTGGATGATTTCAATCAGATTAGGAGATAGAAATGAGGGGGGGTTAGCAGTAACTATCCTAACAGCTACACTAACATGCAGAAACAAAAATGAAAATAAACAAACCAACCAGCCCAAGGGAATCAACTAAACTTAAGATTAATGCATCCTTGATCACTAAGTATTCATTTAATTGTTGATCATATTCTATGGCTTAAAATCATAACAAGAATCCTTAAAAATGATTAATGAGTCTTAAGCAAAACTCAGCCAACAAATAATCCATCAAAATCTCAATGCATTGCTTGGTTTTCCTATCCTTGTCTATAAGTGATTATTAATCAATAATCATATAGTCATCCAAATCAAATGAATCCATTCAATTCAGAAAACTCAATAAAAATAGAAAAGAAAGGACAAGAAATGACAAATAATTGAATGCAGAATGGAATATCAAGATCTCAACATAAATCTTCAAGTCTATCAACCCTTGGATTGATTATAAACTCAGCCTTCCATGGAAGGCTGAAAACTACAAAGAAAAGAAAGGACAAAAAACATCCTACATTACTACTACTAGAACTCCTCTAAAAACTGAACTCAAAACTTACTAAAAAAACTTTCAACTAAAATGACTTTACCCGGGAAAAGAGAAGCTAGCTACATGGTTGGTGAGTAGGCAATCATGATGGCTGGTCTGGTTGCTTACTGCCACTCTCCTTGTATATTTTGCCCTTTTGTAGACTGTATTCTTTAATTTCTTCATTGACTTAATGACTTCTAACTGGTTAAGTGTGAGCTGGTGCAAGGAATGATCCATGCTAATTGTGGCCTAAAATTTCAATTCTGCATAGGCCCATTTCATCAGTATTCTGTCTCTAAATTGTAGCTCTATTTGCACGCCCAAATTGATAGATTCAGATCTGAAAGTCTTCATGAAAAACATTGTGTCTTAGCTTCCATTTAGGCTTCGTTTGACCTCATTTGGACTTGTGTACCTCCAGATATTACCTGATTAGTGTTTAGAGGTCGGGCTGCCTGAGACAGGCTGAGGTAGCATTCTGGTTTTGGCTTTAACTCCAAATTTAGATAGCCAATTGTGAGATTCAGCCTTGGAGTCTTCATAAAGTTTGTAGAGCTATGTCTTAGCTTTTCTATAAGACACGAATCACATTAATTGGATAAGTGTAGCTCAAGTTATGATCAGAATGCAAAAACTGCTTAACAAAGCCAAATTCTGCAGAATTTCTTCTAATGAATCCAATTGACATCTCACTATAAATATATGCTAACACGGCTGAAGTAAGTCAATTTTGAACCTTAAAAAGCTTAGTGAAAGGACAATTAAATGAGTGAAATATTTTGTTATCAAATACCTAAGGCAAATTCTAATCCTCCTTGTTTTAGGTGGCAGCCCATTACAAGAATTCCTGTAGAATCTATTGGTTAGAAAGCTAAAATGGGCCATATATCCTTGTGAGAAGAAATTGCTATATTTTCTGGCTTCTTACCAAAACATAGATCCAATTTTTTGAAATCAATAGTGGTTTATTATTTCTCTTAATATAACTAGATGCTAATAAACTATAATATTTACTAAGTATCATCTCCTTTCTTCTTTTTTTTTTCTTGTTGCCAAGGGTGGTCATATCAATGTAGCAAGCCCTACACAGCTCCTTATTACCTGCCGTCCCTGATAGAATGCATTTGCATCTTCAAGTCCAAAAGAAGAATGAGAAACTGAAGCATTAAGGTAAAGCTTATAATTTGGGATTTTCTTAATTCATCTACAATTAAAATGTGTTTGTTTTATTGCTTCTTAAATACGTAGTAACTCTCCATGTTGGCCTTATATGGTTAATGAGTCATGGCACTATATTCTTATTTAATTATTAGATCTTATGTAATATGTATGTTATGTATTTATTTGCTTATGAAATTGATCAATCAATTGGATGCTACTATCACGATTGAGATTTATTACCCATGCTATTCCCATCCCTTTAAAATGTTGTCACTCTATCCACTAGTAACTCTAGTTATGCAAACTTTGTATCCACTAGTCTCCCACTATTGGTTTTTTTGTCATGTACTAGTAACTTCCTACCCCAGCTTGTTTTTATGTTGATCATATCAATTTAGTAATTAGACCTACTTTCTTACCCAATTTGTGCCATTGTAAAATTTTCAATTTTGTGTCTATGTGTGAGTGTTGGCGACTAAAGTTGCATCATTTTAAATTTTGATTTTGTAATATCTTGAATTTTTCTAAAGTTAATTTGGATAATAAAATATCTTTTTAGAAAAATCTAATAAAGTGAATTTGAAATTTTTGAGAATTTTGAAACTATAATTTTAGGCTACGAGGAGTTTAAATTAATTAAAAATAGATTATATGAATTTTAGGAATTTTCAAATAATCAAAACTTCCATCGTGGATGCCTAGAAAATTAAATTCATGTCTTCGAGTTTTAATTTCCAGAAAACTTTGAAAAAATTGAAATTAGGGATATGGGTACCCACCGAGGGTAAAATTATAGTCATTACAAAAGTAATTAATTTAACTAATTTGTGGTAAAATTTTATTGCCACTGGTAATTGGTGAGTATGTTAATTGTGAACTCGAAGTTGAGGGAATAAGAAAGGTTGTTTAAGTCAAAGATGAGTCAAGGAAAATTAACTCAAACTTTTATCCATTTTGCCTTCCCAAAGTTGGTGTCTTTTTTCCCTTTTCTTCAGCCATTTGGTTGTCTTCATGCGAAACACTCACCTTTCAATTTTGCAAGCTTTCTCTCTCTCTATCATTAGTCTCTCTCCCCCAGTAAGTCACAACTGTCTTTATGTTAGTTTCTCTTATTTTTACTATTCATGTTACTGTTTAACTTATCCAATTTTTTTGAAGTTTTAGAGTTTGAATCTTGTATATTTAGCTTGTTTCTTTGCAATGGAAGCATAATCTAATTATATTTGATTGTTTGGTGGAATAAAAACCTTGAAACAGCTAAGAAGCTAGTATGCTCATCTTTTTAGTTATTGAAAGTATTGAAGATTTTTTGTTAGATCAATTATGTTCTAGTGTTACCAGCCTATATGTGAGTAATTATTACCTTTCTTATGAATTATAGTGCAGTTGCTGCTTATGATTTATTGAATAAATATGTAAGTTGAGAAAAAATGGGTATTTATGATTTTGTGACAAAGTTTGAGTGGAATGGATTTGTTGATATAATGGTCAGATTTCTGTTAAAATAGCTAAGTCTTATGCATGTTTAAATTTTCAAAATGTGCTAAGTTGAATTCGTGGAATGTGGTGTGAGATTGGAAGTTATTTCCCCTATTTTTCTATTATTTTCCTATAAACCCAGATTGTGTGATTTGAATCATAACTTTTACGCTTAGCTCACAATCATGCTCATAAATTTCCAACATTTTTGTTCTTAAGATTCAAATCATGATTTTAACTAAATTTGTGTGATTCGAATCAAACCCTGATACTCTATTTTTCTGATTCTAATCACAATTATGATCGTATTTGAATTTAGACTTTTCAAAAGATTGCAAGTTTTGGTGAGCAAACTCATATTCACAATTGATTTTCGTCGAGTTAAATCAAATCTTTCCTATTCGAATCTTGTGATTCCAATCGCAATTCTACTCAAATTCAAAACCCAATTCTATTCGTGATTCTGATCGCACCTCTAGAATTTGTATTCCTTTCAACTCAAGTTCACCTCATGCTAAGACATCCCCCAAATTATTTAGTTAATCTTATATGAATACTATTCATATGCTATTATTAAAAAAAATCTAATATTTATCTATACATTGATAATATAGAAATAATTTTGGTAACTAATATAATATTAGTTAAGTTTGGCAATTTCCCATAAGACAGGGGTTGGTACATGATGTAATGAATGATGAGGATGAAATATGATAATGCGATAAAGGATATATGAATGAGATTATGATTAAAATGTGTACTTCATGATATAACTGTGATGAGAATGATGCTATTGAATACTTAAATATTCTTATGAGACTTTAGATATGATTGATGGGATGAGATGGGGAAAAATGAACTAGATCTTGGATCTATGCATTCTAATGTGATGAGTGGGATAAGGCTAACTTGGAGGGAAAAGTTTAGGATGAGTGGGAAAAGGCTAATTTGGAGTAACAAGGAGAATCCTAATTTTTATTATTTATGTTCTTATGCACTTGAGTTATCATTCTGCGAAATGTTAATTTAAAATATGACATTATAATCTGAAATGTGGAACAATGAGATTTGAAAATACAATGATTGATAACAATGATTTGAAACTAAAAGAAAATTATGATTCTTTATAATGTATTAGTACTATTCAAGGTTAGTTGCAACCTCATGAATTGTTTATGAGTTCAAGTATGAATGATTTAAATTGCAATGATTGTCCTTGTGCATTGCTTGTTGTTGCAAAAATTCATAAGTTTGGTATAAATTGATCCTACTGAGCCCTAGACTTACTTTTTTGTGGATTATTTTTTCCTTTTCAAATTCTCAAGAAAATTCAGTTAACCCACCACAGGAGTAAGAATGAACAATTATTCGATGGAGGTTACAACTGACATTTATACCACCACAATCTAGTCTATTAAGAACCTATCAGATTAAGTTTCATTATGTTGTCATTTTAAATTTTGCAGGATGTGATGTATTGCATGAGGTCAAGATCATCCCCCTCGAGCCTCCCAATGTCTTTTTGATGATGGCCATAAAATGTTTTCATCCCTGAGGCATTTATCATCTAATTTTGTATTTTGCTATTTTTTTTTGAAAATCTATAAAAAAAAATTTAGGGCCACAGTTGCCTAAGGGCTTAGTCAGCTCAACTTATGATTTTTGGTATTAGGATAAGTCATAGGTTGACATAACTTTTTGATAGGCTAGCATATGAGGTAGAGAAAGGGAAAGAATTTTTTGACCTATTAAAAGTGTGAAGTTTTTTTTTTCTTTGGAAACTTGTGTAACTCATGAGACAAATGTTAGATGGGCATGGCCAGAAATGAAAAATGAGAATAAAATAAAGGCTAGTGACTATCAATAAAAAAATTAATATTTACACCAGTCATGATCAAAAAATTAGGTTGTGATATATTTATTTTCAATAGAAGTGCCAAATGTGTACATGCAAAAACATTGAAATGTAAAAAAAAAAAAGGTCCAAATGGGTTAAGTCAGGTCTTATTGTGTCAGGTTCAGGTCTTTAAAGGGGTCAATGTGTTAGGTCTTTGGTGGTTTTGGATCAATTAGGTCTATGCCATCTCTATTTGGATTGAGCCACTAATAGATAGATTGATAGTGATTCATTTATTTATTTATGACCCAATTAAATTTTCATATGGATCATAGATTGACCCGTGACCTATACATAAAGAGTTAGACTCAATTCATCAATTTATCGATTTAACAATCGTTGTTTTTATATTATTTTATTCTATCATTTTTATTGTTATTATTTTTCTTATCACTACAATTATATATTGTTATGACCATTAAAAATAATTTATTATTATTAAAATTTTAAATTTTATTTAACTCCATTGTTAAAAAATAATTTTTTATTATTAAATTCTAAATTATATTTTAATTCCATCATTACAAAATTTTATTATTAAAATTTTAAATTATATTTTAAATATATTTTTTTTGCACTATGAAATTGAAATGACTAATAAACTAAGAATAAAATATTTTTTATTATCATACTTTTGATTTTTGTCCTCAAAATTTTTCTACATATTATACATATAACATGTATAAAAATGAAAATTGAATACATGTAATCTGAAATTGGTATTTTTTTTTAAATTTGAAAGATTTAGAATAAAAAAAGTATGCATGATCTAAAATTGTCATTTCTTTTAAAAAAATTTAAAAATATATTAAAGTAAATAAGTAATCATTAATATTTAAATAGAAAAAATAAAACTAAATATATTATATAAAATAATATTAATTGACTCTTGAAAAATTTTCAACTGCAAATACCTTTATAAAAATTAAAATGTTAAACATATAATCTTTTTTATCCTTCAGGATTAATAATAACTCAACCCATATTTATCTAAAATTAATATGGATAGATATGGATGAATCGTAACACTAATGGGTATAGATGGGTAAATGAATGTAGGTCATAATTGTTAGGTCTAGGAGTGGTCAACAATTTTTAAACCAACCCTAACTGACCAAATGTAACCAAATAATGTTGATTAGGGTCAGTTAATATTGTGTAACAGTTTGAAACAAAGAAAAATTTATCAAAATTTCAGGTAAACTCGATTTTAGAAGTTCTAATCGACTTTAACTAAAACCAATCGAAAAATTGGATTTGCTAAATGAAATAATGTCATTTCAATCTCAACCTAAACTTTGTGTGTTAAATCTATTGATAGGTTCTGTTTACGTGATTAAAAAAATAGGTTATATTTGTTAATCTGTTAACCACACAAAACCAATTAAAACCAATATAATCAATCAACATCAATTAGGGAAAAGGTTTCAGTCAGTTTCGATTGACTATCAAGAAAATTTCTAATAGTTTGGTCGATTGGAATTGCGATACCTAACAAGTCCCAACTGACCAATGAGCACCTTTAGTCAGTTCTATTAGGCTGTGTGATCACATTTGGATTTTAGAATTTCTGATTTACCTTTATTTTTTATTTAATTTGATATAATAGTTTAAATTAAAAACTATTTATTTTGAGTTTTAAATAACAAATTAAGTTGAATGAATAATGGATATCCATAGATGGATCTTTAATGACCCTTTTATTAAATAGATTAACATTTTGCCCATCCATTGTTAGAATTTTATTTATTCAGCTAGTGGATTTGTTAGCCTTGCTAGGGAAATTACGTTGCAATTATACTTTCTTTAGTTTTAATGTTGAAAAATAATGTCATGTGCTTAATGTTTGTTGATTGATTGCATGATCTAAGCATGCAATTCAAGAGATCTATCATTTAGATAGTGTATTTTTTTTTAATAGGATCTTTTGTAAATGTATTCTCATTCTTTTGATCCATTTTATTAAACTAATTAATTTGAGGTATAAATAAATCATTTAAAATGAGCTTAAAACAAAAGATTTCAAACAAAGTTTTCAAAGATACCTTCACAAGTGAAAGTTTTATAAAAACTATTTTTCATTGTGTAAATCCATTTACAAATCAGTTCATACAGAAAATCTTATAAATCAATTAGATAATCGATTCATGAAGAATTGTTTTGAAAAATGTTTTTCATTGAAAGATAGAAAAATCTTTGAATCGATTAGATAATTGATTCATAACTTTTTACATGAGAGTGTGAATTGATTCACACATCAATTTGATTATGAAGTTCTTAATGATAATCATAGACGAATCGATTTATAAATCAATTCATAAATTGATAACCACTCTAAATTGATTCTTGAATTGATTCACAGTCAAAGTTAGTTATTTTTTAAATGCTGGATGCCACACTATAAATACCACCAAGCCTCATTTCAAACACATTCTTTTCATAACAAATCATATTTTCAAGTGTGAAACTCAGAGAGAAAATAGAGCTAAAATTGATCTATCACTACATCATCTTGTTTCTTCAAATTAAAAAATCTTGGATCAAATTAAAGAAGAACACATACTAGATAATTGAGATTTTCACCTTAATTTAGAGTATTGTATCTTTATCTTTTAATCTTGTTTTTTGTTTTAGATTTCTAGGTTGATAGAAATCTTAGATACAAAGGGAGAGGTTGATCTTCCCTTTACATCTTCTTTAATTGTGAGGTTGATCATAATTAGTTAAAGGTCAAATGAATTCTTGTAGTATCTTCTAAAATTATGAGGTTGATTATAGTTTGTCAGAGGTAAAAGAATTTTTATATCTAGGTGAGCAAGAGCTCGATTAAGTCTTGTGTGTAAATTTGTTGGTAAGAGCCCGGTTAAGTCTTATGTATAAATTAGTTTGCAAAAGCCCAAAAAAATATTATGGTTGTTAATAAAATTGACCATCTGATTGAGGATTTGATCTAGTAGATGTATACTTCAATTGCGATTTCAATTGAAGTGTAACCACTTTAAAAATCTGGTATTCTTTATTGTTTACTACATTTAATTTCTTACTGCACTTATATTCTGGTTTAATTGATTACATGATTTTGCATTCTACACAATATCTAAATCAGTAATTGCAATTGAATCTTTATAATCCAATAAATATACTCTGATAAATTTCTAAAGAAATTTTAAAGTCTTCCATTGCAAACTAGAATCTAGATCAAAAAGATAATCTATTATTTAGGTCTAACAATTGGTATCAGAACTTTAGGTCTTGATATTTTTTTTATTTTCAAGACAATCATAGATTCTAGTTTCTTTCTTTTGACAGAATGTCCACCCTTATATAAACCTCTTAGCTTTGATGGACATCATTATACTTATTGAAAGTTGAAAATTAGAGATTTTATTAAAGCTACTGATATAGATATGTGGGATATTGTTGAGGATAGATAGATCTACCTAAAATCTTGATTAATGGGATTGCAGAATCTAAATCCAAATCTCTTTGGACTGAAGAGGAAAGGAAAAGATATCTCTTAGGCTCTAAAGTCAAGTGGATTATTTCTAATTCTCTATCTCCTAATGAATAAGAAAGAATATCTAATTGTGCCATAACTAAAGAAATATGGGACACATTAGAAATAGTTCATATTGGAACATCATAAGTTAAAGCATCTAAAGTTCATGTATTGGTTTAACAATATGAAATATTTAAAATGGAAGAAGAAGAATCCATTAAGGATCTCATTCAAAGATTCATTGTTATTACTAACTATCTTATACTTCTTGGAAGAACTTTAATAATGTAGATCTATTGCACAAAATCCTGAGGTTTTTCATAGAGGAATGGCAACCTAAGGTGACTACTATCATCACTTAAAATGGGAATGCCTAGCATTCAAGAGCTCTATGGAAATTTAGAAGAACATAAGCACAAGTTGAAGAGATATAACAAGAATAATGATGACAAAAAGAAGAAAATCTTGACACTAAAGGCTGCAAATGCATTCGAAGATGAAGAAGATGAGTTAGATAATGATGAAGATGCAGATGAAAAAGATCAAATGGCACTATTAAGCAAAAAACTACAGAAACTACTTAAAGAAAATAGAAACAAAGAAAAGAGAAAAATTGCTTCAAAAAAAAGGAAACAAAATAAGAATGATCTAGGAAATGCTTCTAACACTACTATAACATGTTTTGAATGTAAAAAATTAGGTCATATCAAATTGGGCTGCCATGTATATCTAAAGAAACAACTAGAAAATGGAAAATAAAAGAGGAAGCTATTCTGCAAGAAAGGTAACTTAGCTATTCGGGATGATGAGCAAGTTGATTTTAGAGAAGAAAAAGAAGAAATAGAGGAAAAAGCATTGCTCTGCCTCATGGCTAAAATAGACAAAGTAGTGAAAATTTTGGTAATCAATCTATCTTTTACTCTAGTAATGATAATAATGATAATGAGATTGATGATGAGGCTAATAATGAAATTAATTAGTTATGCATTGAACTTTAGAATCATTATGAAAAGCTAAAGATGAGTTAAAGTATGCAAAAACTAAAAATGAAAGATTGCATGAGACTACTACACAAATTGAAAAAGAAAATAGTGATTTAAATGTCTTAGTTGAAAAACTATTGAGTGAAAGTAAAATCTGTGGTCAATGCAAAACTTATAGGTCTGAAATAGATAACTTGACCAAATTTTTACAAGGTTTTACTAATAGTGAGATGAGACTCAACAACATGTTAAAGAGTCAAAAGCATTTTCATAATAAGAAAGGATTAGGCTATAGACAACAGAAGACAAAGAGGAACTTTAGTTACATAACCTGCTTTTGCTATAATAAAAAAAGACATCATATTAGATATTGTCCATATAGAAATGGTACTTATATTTTGAAACCAAATGAGAAATTGGTTTGGTTACCTAAAGGATCTATATCTAAAGGAAATCTTGGTATGTTTACTAACAAGTATGGACTTATATCAAGTGGGTACTACAAAGGCAAGTATGATTTTTGTTTTCGTAGGTTTGTGAGAGACACAAAGAAGCAATATATGATTTTTTTGGATAGAGGTTGCTCTCACCACATAACCAAGAATGTTAAACCTTCAGTATACTTTTATACTTCTATCTTTTGTACTTGATTATATTTTACATTGCAAATTTTAACTTAAGCATAAGAGATTTCCCT
The DNA here is from genome assembly GCA_026873985.1 of Saraca asoca. NCBI lineage: Eukaryota > Viridiplantae > Streptophyta > Magnoliopsida > Fabales > Fabaceae > Saraca > Saraca asoca. The sequence continues at coordinate 3,184 of JANHAO010015680.1, read as the reverse complement.
AAGTTTGTTTTACAGGTATTTGAAGTGAGAAATGAATTTTTAGTGGTATTGAATTGATCATGAAATGGTAAATGTTATCACTTATTAACCATTTTAGAACAAAATTGCATGAAAACTATATTTAGGACTCCTTGAATCGGTTCAAGCATTGATTCAAATTTTTCTAGGATTTTTTTTAGGTTTCTAAATTGATCCAGAATCGATTCACAACTTAAAAATTTACACTATGAATTAATTCGCTATTCGATTCAACAAATTTTTAGTCTTTTAGGAAAGTTTTAAAAACTCTTGAAAATTTTACTAAACCTAGATGAATCGATTCCCAAATTGATTCGTATAAGAATCCTAATAAACCAATCATATTTGAATCAATTCACTCTTAAATATTTGTTCTCTAAATCAATTTATGAATCAATTCATAGCACGATTCTATATATACTTGAATCAATTTCAACTTCATTTCGTAGTTTTTCCTTTTGCCTGAAACTTGAAAACTTTTTCACTCACTCACTCACATAAATTTTTCCCCCAAACACCTTTTTACATAAATTTCTTTTATAGAAATATTAAACACACTAAATCTAACATTTCTATCTGAATAATTTCTTAAAAACATTTTTCAATCAAAAGATCCCAAATCCAAACCCAGAACCCTAATTTCCAAAATCTTAACAAAATGTCAAAAAGAATCAAACTTCCAATCAAAAGAAAGGAGAAATCAGTAGCACAAACATCCAATCCAATAAAAGAGGAGTCACATTTTAAATCGCCTAGTGAGTATGCTACCTACTTGCAATTAGCCAATAGAAAGGTAGAACCACTCAGGTGAAAAATTGTTAGAGACTACTCACTTATTGTTAGCCAAGTAGAGATTAAAAAAAAATTTTGACATATAAAGGAACAACCTATCCTAGGCTAGTTAGGATGTTCTATGCAAATTTGGCTTATGCTGATGATAAGATATCTTGTTATGTGATGCATAAACACATAATAATAGGATGCATCACCGCCTAAGCTTACTGCAGGATCTTTTCTTGATTATACTGGACAATTAGCCATTAGGATGCTCTTTCCTTATTCTACCCCTTGAGATGGAAGTGAGAAATTGCTTATTATTAGCCTATCCCTTGAAGATAGGATCCTACACTATGCTTTATGCAAGGTGATACTTCAAAGGGTCACCCATTTTACACAAATTATGAAAGATGAATTATTTTTTATATGGGTAATCAAAAATCAACTTGATTTCAATATGCCTTATTTTATAATGAAATATTTGGCTGACTGTTCTAGGCAGACAAATATTGGATCCCTCCCTTATGGCATGATCCTAACACCCCTGTTTGCTAAATTCAAACTAAAACATTCTAATGAACACTAGTTTTTGCCAATAAACTCTCCTACTATGATCACTGCATCACATATACACAAGATGCAACTAGAACAAAATGATCAAGGAAATTGGATAAGGAAATGATCAACAATTCCTTAACCCACTGGAAGAACAACTAGTTCAGGAGGACTTAGTCTATCTAGTGAAGCTGAAAATAGAATACTTGAGGAAATGAGAAAATTGTGCACTCATTTGCTTGATTGCTTAGATAGTCATCAACATTTATTTTAGTCAATGAACGATCATCTTGCAAATATGGAAATTGAAAGTTGGACTTACTTTTCTCAATCAAATGATCGATTCAATTCCATTGAAACTTAGTTGCATAAGATATCACAGGAAATGCAAGAACATGATGAGGCTAAACTATAGAGAATGGATGATCAACACCTTCTACCAATCTGAGTATGCTGTGTATTGATGGCTATTTTTTGTATCCCTTAGTCCCATTTTCCCTGTTTCATTGTTATTTTGATATTCTAGATGGTATTTTGTATTCTAATTCTAATTCTGATTATGTAGTTTGATATTCTGAATTTTGTGTATTGATGATTTATGGATATTATATCTTAATTTCTAGATATTTTGGATTTTAATATCATATTATGATTTTTTTATTGAATTCTATATTATTTTTGCACTAGATTCTAGTATCATGATATTTGGATTATTCACTTTATCCCATTCTATTCCAATTATTTTCTATTCTTTTTGATACATTAATTTTTTATGGATGCATTATTGCTTTCTGATGTGCTAAAAAGGAGAGAATAAAGGATTTTAGATAAGATAAGATATAAGAGATTTTATATGAGATCTTAAAAGGGAGAAATAAAGATATTTTATATAAGAATTCAATTCTTATACTCAATAAAAAAGGGGGAGTAAATTAAAAAAAAGGTAAGTATGAGTAAAAGTAAGAAACATAAGTATGGTATATGAATAAAGTAAAAGTAAGAAGGGGGAATAAAAAAAATTGCGAGTAAAACAAAAATTGAGATCAAAATGAAATTTTGAAAAACTTTATTTTAGATTTTGAAAATTTTTAACACATTTTAGCTTTTCGAAAAACTTTGATCCTAATCTAAAATTGTTTGTCATCATAAAAAAGGGAGAGATTGTTAGTCTTGCTAGGGCTATTACCTTGCAACTATACTCTCTTTAGTTTTGATGTTGAAAAATAATTTCATGTGCTTAATATTTGTTGATTGATTGCAGAACCAAAGTATGCAATTCAAGATATCCATCATTTAGATAGTGTATTTCTTTTATTTTGATAGGATCTTTTATAAGTGTGTTCTCATTCTTTTTGATCCAAGCAAATTTATTAAACTGGTTAATTTGAGGTAAAAATAAATCATTTGAAATAAGTTTAAAACAAAAGTTTTGAAACAAAGTTTTCAAAGATACCTTCATAAGTGAAAGTTTTATCAAAATTATTTTTCACTGTGTGAATCGATTCATGAAACGATTCATATAGAAAATTTTATGAATCGATTAGGTCATCAATTCATGAAAAATTGTTTTAAAAAATGTTTTTCATCAAAGGTTAGAAAAATCTTTGAATCGATTAGGTAATCGACTCACAACCTTTTACATGAAAGTGTGAATCAATTCACCAATCAATTTGGTCATGAAATTCTTGATAATACTCATAGATGAATTAATTTACAAATCGATTCATAAGTTGATAACTGCTCTAAATTGACTTAGTTATTTTTTAAATATTAGTTGCCACACTATAAATTCCACCAAGCCTCATTTCAAACACATTCTTTTCATAATAGATCA
>JANHAO010015679.1:0-14716 GCA_026873985.1 Saraca asoca | reverse complement strand
ATATTAAATGCATGGTCAGGCTTGTAGGAAGGCTTTACCGGTGACTTCCTACGCCGGTCACGTTCCATAGGTTGGGATGTGACATACTATGCGTTAATCAATTTAGTAACAAGGGTTAATTAGATATTAGGCTTAGTTAGCCAGATTATAAAGAAATTAATAAGAATTGATTATGTGTTGGACTTTATTTGATTTTTGGTTAAGTGGTCAAAAAGGGAAATAAAACATTTGTGTCAATAATCAGACACTAAATTGAATATGGATTAAAACTTTTCCACTTATTTTTTTCCTTTCTATATTTGATTCTCTTTGCTTATGTTAATACAATTTGTTTATTTTCATTTTCTAATTAGCTTGTCACAAATTCCTTGTCTTTACTATTAAAATATTAGATTAATTTTCAATCTATATGATTTGACTTGTACTTGTCTTTACTATAAACTAAGATAATTTTGTATATTATTTTTGTCAGTCTTAACAGTCATCAAGACCATTTACAAGGTTTAGGAACAAGACAGATTCAATTTCAGTAGGTAAATTTAGGGCTAAATTGAGGTTTGTGGGGTGAAAGAGTCTTACCAATTTGGAGATTTCCTCCTTAAGGTTACCAAGAAAGATGCTAAGAGCATATTCCTCTCTAAGCTACAAAAAATTGAGGATTCCTTCAAACTGCTCATAGTATTCCTTCACTGTCTCAGATTGCCTCAGTGAAATCAAATCTTCCATTGGATCAATAAACTTACTGTTAGTGAACCATTTCCTCATCTCCAGCAAGTAGCCAAACCATTGAGCCTCCTGTATGCCCCCAATTTTTTTTCATGTAATGCTGATGCCATTAAAAGACTTTCCCATCTAAGTGAAGCATAACATCTGTGATCTTGAAAGCTTCCACTATTCCTTCAACTTTAAAATATTACTCTAGTTTAATGTATTGACCCTCAAAATCAACACTATCAAAATGAGGGTAATCTATCTTGTGTCCCCTACAATTTTGGCCACTAGAAGACGAAGAATTTTATTCATTCTGATGAACAATGGAGTGTGAGGGAGAAAAACCATCAATGGTTGGAGGCTAGAGATCAATTCCATGACCATTTGAAATTTAGCATAGATATTAGCTCCAAAGGAGTTGAAGTTGGTTTCCAATTAGGCAAAATTTTAATCTAATCAAGTAAAATCCTTCTAGCTTGAGCTAATTGGTTTTGGATGTGAGTAGATATGTCTTCTGATGTGGAAGCCATAAAAAGAAAGAAGATGAGAGGTCCAGAACTACTCTAGTTACCAAATGATAAGAATTGAATACAGAGAATGGGAAAAAAAAGGGAATCCGGGAGAAGAGAGAATTTGAGAGGATGAGATATGATAGATTTTATTAGCAATCACTCAGCATACATAATGCATAACAAACTTTCTTACATATAGCCATTGTCTATTAGTTCACCGACTTCTGCAATAATCTGTAACTATTTTAATGGGCCACTGGATCAGACCAGTCGTTGTTACAAAAAAGCCAAATATTTTTCACCTATTAAAAATTACTAAAGTAACAAACATATAATTCCTCTTTTATTAGGACCCATATTAATTGCAAGGCATGCCCTGAGAAAGTGACGAAGCAGCTCATGCAGATCAAAGGTAATTTATGTGCACTTGTGTGTGTCTCTGTGTGTATGAATTGATGTATATACTTCAAATTCTCTTATTGAGGATATAAAGTGATTTGCTATTCTCCTTTAGTAGTGACCTCTATCCACATAGACACAAAGAAAGGGCTGGTTATAGTTTTTGGTGTAGCAGACACTTCAATACTCATAAAGGGCACAGAAAAAGCTGGGAAAAGAAAGGCAAAGCTTTTTATGCATGAAAAGGAGCCACTACATCAACATGATCCAAACTTGAAAGAAACATACCTGTTGTATACGAGAATCGACCCAGAAGGAAGTTGTGGACTCAGGTTCGCCAGAAGCACCCCAGCGAGCTCTATCATGACAAGCCACGCCTCGCTGAACAACGGTTTGGCAGGATAGTCACGAAGGCAGTCCCCCCTTAGGAGAGCTCGCTATCCCCCTGCGATAGCTCCAAGCTCGTCATCTCATGGTTCCGCTGGTCCCCCGAGCCCGGGATCCCAGTGAAGAGGTACTGGATTTTCCGCATAACAAAACAAACACTAGGCAACGGCTACAAGCTCAAGTCTATGACTGACAGGAGGGCCCCACCTCCTTAGCCTATGATCAGCAATAGTCGAATTGTAGCCCATCATTGTCTTTTCCATTTATAGTTTGATGTAACACCACTGTAGCTAATAATTAATGCATGTAACCCCCTCCTTCCTCTATAAATAGGATTAAATTGTTAGAAAGAAAGAGAGAGAATAATCTTGTAAGCAGAAACTCTATAGATTACTTTACATCAATAAAATTTTCGCCGTGAACGTAGGGTCCTGTGTCATCCAGATTTGGCCAAACCACGCTAAAACTCATATTTTTACTACTACTCCCCCTTTGATCCTAATTCATCTCCTCGTCCTGTATAAGTCAAACCGGAAAGAGGCTTAAGATCCCGTAAGAATCCTTCCGTTGGCCGAAGTTTGAAGCGTAGCCAAAATCCGACGTCAACAATACCCTATCAGAGCCAAACACAAGAACAAGAAACACACTCCCCATGACCATCACCATTCAAGTTCTGATAAATCACGCAATGACCATCGACAAGAAACATACGAGAACAGGAAATATCAACATTTTACTGCTCACCAATTCAACAATGGTCCTGGACATGTGGGGCCCAATGGTGCTGTTCCTGGGTATAATGATCATCCCCGCATGAGCATGCATGGCCATAGTGGTATTTTCTAGGCTCATCACGGCCATATCTGCGGGCAATTGCCTTCTGGGTTTGAAGGTTGGTCCATATCCAATGATGTTTGAGAGGCCACCTCCACCATCACCGCCTTCGGACTATGGTTACTATCAGCCTCCACCACCACCGTACCCACCGGCATAATGTTCTGAAGTGAAATATAGTGATGGACCAGTTGGTAGCACTCTTGTTCCCACTTTCAGTGATTTGAATCCTATATTATGAGCCAAATTGGTCACTGCTGATCGTTAGCGTCCTGAGTTGCATGGGACTTCTTTCATTTGGCTTTCATTTGTTTTCTTTATGCAAAGCTTCCATGCATGAGTTACTGAATTAGTGATGGTTTTTGAAGTTTAAAATACATTTATGTAAATACTTTAGTGTTGTAAAGATTTATATTATAGTTATAAACTTGTTCCCTGCTTGTGGTTCTGAATGCTGACTTCTGACATCATATTAGTTTACTGCATTATCTGATAGTCTTGTTTTATTATTTTTTGTAGTTACTACACACAAGTTGTGACATGTTTGTCACTTAATTGAATCTACAAAAATTGCTCACATAATTCAATTGGCTTGCTATGGCTGTAAAAGAGATGTGCTCAAACATTATCACGGGTCGACCTTCACCTTCCTCTCTTGGAATCAGGTCAATGTGAAATGATTTGGTTGCAGAAGTAGCACCAAGCTAGTCTAGTAAAGCAATCACATAAATTAGAACATTCAGGCGAAGCATGGTCTCATGCTGCCATTTAATATCTTGAATTGAAACGGAGAACAAAATCTTATTTGAACAATAGAAAGAAAAAGTCATCTGAATGCTATACAGATAAGACAGCCTTGTATCAAATTTTACAAATTCAACAATAGAATATTTCGATTCTATTAGGGCATACAATTGCATTACTGTAAGTTACACTCGTGTGAGATTTAAAATTTAGGGTGTTGGTTTGACTATTGATTTGTGATAAGGACTCATTAGGAATTTTGGATTTTAAAATTTTTAATTTAGGGTTCAGGGTTAACAGTTTTATGGATTTTGAGAATGTAGAATTTATGATATAGAGTTTGACATTTAAAATTTAGATTTTTTATTGTCTTGATTTTATGTTTCAGAGTTTCGTGTTAGAGTTTAGTATCTACACTTAACGATGCACCAATAAAAAACTGGTATAGATTTGCACTACCGAATCAATTATTGAGATTTAATCTTCCAATCTGATTGGACTAACAACCTGCTGTTTTATATTTAAAAACTGACTCCTAAATTTTCCTTATTTGCACCTGACTCTTGAGAAATGAGTTTTGGGTCAAATCTAACTTGTAGCCAGCCCAAAAGCAACGTGAGGAAGATATGTGAAGAAGGAGGTTGAAGATATAGGATGACAATGAACTTCATAGTGGACGAAGTTGTGGACAACGGGCATTGAAGACTACGAGAAGATTAGCAGTTGAAAAAGATGACAATAAAGGAGGACAAAGATCTGAGAAAATGACAATTTACTATTCAAAAGGTGGCGAAGGCAATTGGTTGCCGGACGACAACCGTTGTGCATATTCTGCGGTAGGTATTTATGAGATTTATTTGTCAAGCACCTTATTTGATATACACATACAGACTTAGGTTCTTATCCATCATTGAGACTTTCTTACATTTTGATACTTTATCATTTGTGTTATCATCTTATTTTTTTCAACCATATTATTATATTAGCCATGTTCAAAAGGTGATAGTCTGGTTTAAATAAGTTGAGAAATCTATCTATCATCTCATTTTCAGGATTTTATCATGACAAGTTTTCGGCTGTTGGCGTTAAAACACTCGATTGGAATGGCCATCTCTGAAACCATCTTTTTCTGTGCAGAATCCCTAACTTGGGAGATTGTCATATATCTGATTATGCTGAAAATTTTGATTTCCAGCAAGATTGGAAGAAGGTAATTAATAATTTCTGAGGCTTAATTTTTGTCTGCTTTCATTAGATGAGGAGTAACTAGCGTGATCTGTTCTAATTAAGCTTTTAACATTGTAGGTTAGAAAGGTGAATGAAATGAGGCTGGTTGAGTACATTGAAGCAATGAGTGGTGTGAAGGTTTGAAATATTTTAAAACTTTTGGTCTTCTCTCCTCTATTAATATCATAGAAACTTCTTAAAGTTAACTTCTGCCTACGTTTCTTCCTTGATTTTTGGTCAGTTTATATGCAATGTTTGATGTTTAGGTGAAACTTATACATGAATACAAAAGGCAGTTGCTCAATGTACTTGAAACTATCCATAGATATGACTGTTTCAAGGTCGGTGTCTGTTCCATTTGTTGAAAGAACTTATTTCATTTTATATCAATAGACGCCAAATTCAAATGACCAACGTAACTTTTCTTCCTATCAGAAGTTATTTATGGAGGCAATCTTCAGCGATCAGCTGAGGATTAAAAGCTTATAATTATACTTTTTGTCTATTTCAAGCACTCCAACCTGAATCAACTATAGCAAGAAACCTTAGTTTCATGCGTATTGGATTTTCGGTATGAATCTTGTATCAAAATTAATTGAAATCATCCACATAGATTCTCTTCCTCTTGTCAGATCTTCCTACTCTTTATTTTCTCTATTAAACCTTTTATGAACTTACTTGTCTCTCTTTATCCCTAGAATATCTATCACTTTTTTTTTTGTGTCTTGATCATCTGATCGCATCCTTTTCCTTTGCTTGTTTTTATCATTTCTTATTTGATCCTTCCTCTTCTTAGCACACAAACTAAATATTGTTTGATTTTCTAATATTTATGTAGTACCGTACTTGTGCATGGATGAAATAGTAATAAACAAGTCTTTGAAATAAGGAGACCGATTAAGTCATGGTCCTGGCTACAGTTCACTTGACAAAGTTCTTTTCAACCTTTTTCTTAATCAGTAAAATGTTATTTTTCTTTATTTTTGTACTTGTTTTTGGTAAAATTTAATACATGGATAGAGATTCAGTTGTCTTTGTTTTACTGCGTGCAACAATTGGCTTTACATGGCAATAATTGTTCTATTTTGGTTTGATTTATGTAGGCACTACTTCATTTCATCTACTGGGATGCCCTACCTAACATGCAGGAGCTTATGGGTCCAAATTCTAAATTGGCATATACCTGTGGCACAACATCCCCTTGCTGCCGCAGACTGAGATGCCCTAAACAGGCTCAAGGTTTGGTCGTCACATGATGTGAATATAGGCTGATAGTGTGATGCAGATGTTTATGCCTACTTGCTTAGTAAGTCTGCTTGGTTATTGACATTGTGAAACAATCTTTTGATTGTGTAATACAAATGATTCCCTCCAAATATATACCATCTCCCATTATACTGGTTAGGCTCGAGTTTTTGATGGCATGGGAGTGATGTTATTTACAAACTCAAACTATTTCACAACACTATCATTTTGTGAGACGATTGGTCATTAGTTGTAACTTGTAAGTAGCTTTTTCCTATATAAAATCCTTAAATTATGAATCAAGGGGCTCTCATCTTTTATAGGGAAACAATTGTTGTGAAGTCAATTAGTTACCAAGCTTGAAATGCCAAGGTGTTGTTAATTAATTTTTGGTGCTAAATCACATTTCCTATTAATGACAAAAAAGAGGCCACTTTGATCCCGACCCCTCTGACAGAAAGAAACAACAAAAAGGTGGAAACATAAAAAGGAGAACTAGAAATGAGTGCAGGAGACTGACTTATGAGATCAATCATGGAAGCATTCATTGGAAATAACCTTAAGAATTGATATTCTGGAGTTACCAGTTTAGTGTCTTTTGTTACCACTAAATCTAGTTTTCGAGATACACTCCTAAAAAAGATCATTATTTAGAGTGCCTGACATATTAGGGGCAAAAGCAGGGAATCCAATTCCGCAGTGAAGAGAGCAGCATAGTTTCATAGGTAGCAATTGCTCTGCCTTCATTTCATGGCTTCTTATTTCTTTCATGTCCTGAGTTATTTAATGAAATGGATTAGCAAGAAAGTCATCAATGCAATTTACTTCTTGGACTTCAGTTTCCGAAGCTCTCCTGATGGTTGATGGTAATGAAGGTCCTGCGACTTAAATTTTAAGTTCTACTTCAGATGATCAATCTAAGATTACATGACTCAAATATCAGACTGGCTTTGCACATGGCTGGTGTTTGTTCCATAGCCTCTATTGCTACTGCTCCCCATTGTAATGCTACACTGAAACAACTATTTTTCCAAGCCTTGCAACAACACCTGAAGCAAATGAGCCACAAAAGAAAGCAGCCAGTGAGTGTCAACAAGAAACGAGAAATCTAATCAAATCCAAGCATCCACTGATCAGTGTTTTGTGGGGGCAATACACACACATATAATATTTAAATTATTACTAAAAATATATTTGAATGATATATATATCATTTAAATAGAGGTGCATAAAAGAGCGAGAAAATAGAGGTGCATATACACATATAGAAGAAGAACAGTGTGATAATGCCTTGAATCTCTAATTGAGACCTTGGAATGGTAATATTGCCATTCTCTACAAGCCATTTTAAAACCAGTTCTTTTGTGTGTGCACTTGCATGAATGTGCAGGTGTTAATTAGCATTTACTGTAACAAATATGACAAAACGTTAGTTATCAAAATAGTCAAAAAAAAATTCAAAGTTGTAATCTAAAATGCAAATGCTTTTGCATTGGTTATTGACACAATAAAGTTCCCATCCCAATACGATAGAAGTATTGTGCACCCACAACATCTGACATCACTGATGACGGTTTAAAGACTATGAATAAAAAATATAAACAAACTTAAAGAAAACATATCACGCTCTAATAAGATAGTGTTGTTCATGTATGAGAGGCAGAGAAAAATATTACAATGTATACTCAAGTCAATCCTTGCACCTTGAATATTTTGAGGAACCTGTGGAGGAAGTCGAGTCATGGGGATACCACCACTCCTATCTATGGGTGGCTTCTTAACTTCTTTGATGGAACACTTAGAAAGATCATCTGCAATCTTAGCAATATTCTGTACTAAGTTATCTTAATATAAAACACATGACCTGCATTCACAACCCCAAACCACCTGAGTAAGAAGCCCAGAGAAAAGAAAAAAGGATCTCATAAGATACTAGAGCAACTTTCTGAGAACAACACAACATAACCGGAAAACAAGAATAATCAGAAAGATACCTCTGTAATGGTGCATGTTGACTCTAAGGTGGAGCAATAATTGCACCTTTACCACAATGCTCCTCGAGATAAGTAAATTGCTTCTTGAAGTGGTCCACAATACTATTCAAAATAAGTGTTGTTAACGGTCGATTTTGATAATCAATCAACCAAAGGTTCTGAAACTCAAATTGTTGTAAAAAGTGTAAAAATGCAAGCAAAGAGCAAGAAAAAAGAAGAACAAGATGAACACTAGAGATTTTTAACGTATTTCGACTAAAGCCAGTATGACCCCTACGTCTACGATAATTGTATTTGCTGTTGTATGATTTTTCTCTGTATTGTTTAGCAAAGCAACGGTACACATATATCTCATTATTTTTTGGCAGACTTTCTGCATATATTTTTTCTCTTCTTTTTACACTGATTTTTTCCCTATTTATAGAGGCAGAGAATTACAAATGTAATTAATAAATTATAAATCTATCTTTTTCACTGCATCAGGTAATAAATGCTAGGCAACACACTGTCAATTTTTGGGGGTTGATCTGTCGGTTGGAAGTATGTACTTCTAGCTGCTAACTAGAATTTGGTATTCCGTACCCATGCTTGAGATTGCTGAGAGCTAGACCTCATCCTGAAAGCTAAGAGCTAAATCTCGTGACCTAAGAGTTAGGAGCTAGAGCTTGACTCGAGAGCTGGGAGCTAAAGCTCAACCTGAGAGTTGGGAGTTAGAGCTCGACCTAAGAGTTGGGCGTTGGGACGTAGGAGCTGAGCTTGGAGCAGAGAGCTACGAGTTAGAGGTAGGTGCTGGGACTTGAGAGCTACAAATAGGGGCAAGGAGCTAAGAGCTAAAGCTAGGAGTTAGAGCTGGGGCTCAAACCTAATAGTTAAAGCTCATCTTTAGCGACCTGAAACTACATGTGAGGTCACCAGCGGCCTGAGTTCTCCTTTTGACAAGTTGGGACCTGATCCAATGACTTCAATCTTAGGTGATTTGGACCTTTCACCAGTTGGACTTATCTGTTGGGTTTTCACTAACTTATTTACGTGGTTCTAAAAAGTGAACTTGCCCCACATGAAATATTGTCCGCTTTGGATGTATCGATGAGGTAGGTATAGCATCGTCTCACCCCTAGATAAATCTACACGATTTTGTCCTTTTTCATTAAAAGGGCTCTCACTTGTGGGAGAGGGTGAGCCCCCAACCTTATAAAGCATAAGCTTACTCAACTTCTCATCAATGTGAGACTTCTTTTACCCATTTCATAATTTTTACCACAACATAAACATCCAAGTCAGGTGGGCTTGTGCGTGGTGTAAGCAGGGGGTTCACCCCTCCCACAAGTGAGGGCCCTTTTAAAGAAAAAGGATAAAATCGTGCAGATTCATCTAGAGGTGAGACAACGTTATACCTACCCCATCAATACATCCAAAGCGGACAATAGCTCACGTGAGGTAAGTTCACCTTGATTATCATCATTGACGCTGTTTGTGGGGATCCCCTGCCTACACCACACACAAGCCCACTCAACTTGGGGGGCTTATGTTGATTATAAAAATAAGGAGGGGTAAAAGAAGTCTCACGTTAATGAGAAGTTAAGTGAGTTTGTGCTTTATAAGGTTGGAGACTCACCCACTCTCACAAGTGAGGGCCCTTTTAAGGAAAAAAGATAAAATCGTGCGGATACATTCAAGGGTAAGACGGCGCTATGCCTATCCCGTCGATACATCCAAAGCGAACAATACCTCACGTAGAGCAAGTTCACCTTTATCATCATCAGGTATAAGATTATTAAAAAAAAAATTGAAATATCAAATGCAGACGCAAGCATTTTGTTGCAAAAACTACTGAAAAATCCGATGAAACTTAAAGCTGCATCTATACATTTTTAAGTGTTAAAATTACGTTTACTTCAAATAATTTATATGCCCATAAAGAATAGGGAGCATACAAAGTTAATCTTGAATTTGTCAAATTCATATTCCAAAAAAAAAATTAAAATATAGATATACATTAAACTCTAAGCATACATTTCATAATATTGAGAGAGCCTACATACATATAGATATGGAACTAGTTGAAACTCATAATACAAAATCAGTCCACATTTATAAACAATGCCATTGAAAGAACACCAAAACTACTAAGATCTTGCATTAGCTTGACCTTCGCTATGATTACACCCAACGCATAATTTCCCTTTCAAAACAACTAAATTAATCCAAAAATATTCAAGCTCAAATTTAGGTCGTGCCACATTCTCAAGAAACTTTTTATCACTGAAATCAAAAGCAATAATAAGGTTATCATTTTGGAGAAAAATTTTTCAAATTCATCCGCAAGAACAGGGCACCATCAACACATGCCGCACCCCCTTTTCGTGACCTACTTTCGCCTCCACCATCGTCATCCTATCCCATCATCATCTTCAATCGATCCTCTTCCTTGTCGTCTTCAACCATTGCTCTCTTTGTTGTCTTTAATACCTATCCTCTCGGTCGGCTCACGTCATCAGCCTCATTCCTCTCTTAACTCGAAGATCTTCTCCTTTATTGTGGGTTTGGTTACAAATTGAATCTAGCCCAAAAGAACTTTTAATAGCCGGCGAATTCATAAATATTAAGTAACAAATTGTTTTGTCATTTATATTGTAAGAATAAATCTCAATTATTGATTAAGTGGTGCAAATTTACTCCATTCTGTTGGACATGCATAGTAGTTCATTCCTATTTATTTTTTAAATGTTATTCTATTATAAATACTAATTTTTTTGCCATATGAGTAACATTTATAAAATTAAAATATACTAAATTAAGCATATTGGATTAAAATAATATTTTGAGATTCATAATAAGGAAATTGAAATATTAAGCCTCTTGTTCATTCATCCATTGTATTTTTCTACTTGTTTATATGTTAGCTACTCTTTTTATAAATTTTCCATTACCTAAAACAAATATCATTGTAGTAAGAATGTTATTCTTATATAATTATATACTAAGTAATAATTTTTCTCAAATTTTAATATCAAAGAAACTTATTTGTTTTAAGATGGAACATTTGAGATTATTAGGTTTGAGAAAAAAAAAAGTAGGTGCTCTCTTCCATTCAAAGGTTTTAATAACAAACTAAAACATAAAAAGAAAAAACATTATCATAAATAAAATTTTCATTTATTTAATAAAAGTAATAAATTATTAAAAATGAAGGAAAATAAAATATTAATTTATTGATCATATTGTGTCAATATATTCATGTTAATATGTTTTTCATTGATTTGAGTTTTTATGTCTGAATCTTGAATAAACAATGTATTAAAGATTTGTTTCATGAAACCAATCTCATGTAAATATTCATAAGTCAATGTAATTTATGTTTTAGAATAATAATAATTAAGAAAATAAGAAATGAATAGAAATTTTAAAAGTTTTGTGGAGAATTAATATATAAGTTATAAAATAGGTTTTCCGGTACCAACAAAATTAAAATATATCAAAGCATTTTCATTGTAGCCAAGCAACAAGCAACTCTCTCATTGTTTTGAATTTTTTTTAATAAATTGAAAATCAAAATGCATTATTCACATAAAGCTCACATATATATATAATATCTTAAATTGAAATTTATTAGCAAATTTAGATTCATAATCAGGTATAGAAAATTTTATTAAACATTTTTTTTTAAAATAGATAATTTTTATAAAGATTGAAGATAGATAACATTTATCAAAATAATTTATAATTTAAAAATTAAAGAACATATTATTAAATTGGATACAAAAATTGTATTATTTTAGATAGATAATTACAATTTAAATATAATATCAATAAATTTTAAATTGGAAATCATTTTAAATATATTAAATTAAATACTAAAATTATATTATGTCACGTAAATAATTTAATAACTATAAAATTAAAATATTAAATTAAAAATTGATTATCTATAATTCAAATTGATAATTCATAATTAAAAGAGATAATTTCATAGGGTTGTTTTTTAACCTCCACTTTATTAAGAATTCACTCATTATGCTTTTAGTGAGTTAGGCAACGACGCCGTTTGGCAAGATCTAGGTTAAGAGGCAAACTTTTCGGATGCGAAGACCACTTCCTCGTTTGCACAAACTTCAGATGTTTGAGAACTGAAAGATACTCGGTTTCGCTGCATTGACTCCGCAAGGGAGCTGCGTTGTAGCTGTAATTTGTTCGATTATTCTTCGTTGAGGTGAAATCTGAACAAAAGAACTAGATTCTTATGTTGCATCCGCCGATATTCTGCTTTGCCATCGAAAATTTCCCTATTCCTTCTCTATTTCGTATCCGATGCCAAGGAAACCGATAAGTTTCGTGAGTGTCGACTGAAAGTATATGACTTTTAGTTCGAACCGTTAAGAATTTGAGGGATGGCTTAATTCTGCGGGAAATATTAACAATTCTGATCTGAGGGAAACTTGACTTTTACGTAATTTAGTTGGCATTGGGCATGATTTTTTATTTACATACCGTAATTTGTCTGATTACTTGGTCCAAGTTCCGTATTTGATTAGGATTTAGGAATGGGCGAAAAGAAAAACAACTAAGAACTTGTTCAAAAGTATAGATGGGGACACTGATGATCCTTATAATGAAATTTGGGATCAGAAGCTCGATAGGCCTTTGGTCTCCTGACAATGGCAATGGAGTTTTAGGTGTCCTAGTCTGAGAAGAATCACATATGAATGGGTTTTTATTAAAAAGCAATCACACAAACAAAATCCATAACTTTTATGTCCTGTATCTCTTCAATTTTTTATTTCTTTGGATATCTGGAAAACATGTTCAGTGGTGACATAGTTTTTCTGCTTGGCAAATATACCTTAGATTCTACGTTGTATTGTACTTGCGTAATTATAATTATTAGAGTATTTGAGTAAAATGGTCTTTCTGATTTACAAAAATTCACTTGTTTTTTTGTCATCACTTGACATTGATGAGTATGTTATATCAGTCTTTCTTTTCTGGACAGGTTCTCTATAGTAAATGACTTAAAAGAGTGGAGTGTTGTGGTTGCTTATCATTTACTGTCTTCTAGAACATGGAAGCCCAAATGGATGATGGAAATAAGGAGATGGATACCTCTGGGGATCCAGGTATGAGTATGCATGAAGTTCACATGAATCAAGAGCCGTACGAAGGTATGCTATTTGAATCAGAAAAAGCTGCCAGAGATTTCTATGATGATTATGCCTCACGAGCAGGATTCATAACTCGTGTTAGATCATCACGCAAGTCTGAGCGGGACGGTTCAGTAATCTCTCGTACACTTGGGTGTAGAGGTGGTTCTTATTATCGGACCAAAGTTACATCTGAGAAGCAAGGTCGACAAAACGTCTGTTCAGCAATGCTTCTGTTGAAGCGAGAGAAGAATGAACAATGGGTCATCAGGAAATTTGTTAAGGACCATAATCATCCCTTAGTGGTTCATTTCCAAAAGGACGAAAACAATCACCGAACATTTGTAAGATTGTCCTTATTCCTAAACATGTCAAATTATGAAATTCTAGCTTTATGTTGGTTCTCTGTCTTCTTGGGGTCATTGCTTATGCTTGCAACAAATCTTCGTGATATTGCTAGGTTTCCATCCAGATCTGTTATGTAATAAGTTGGAAAACCTATCTCTTTAATTGGTATCACGTCTCTCTTCTTGCACATGAAAGGTGTCATTTTCACTATGCTTACGTTTGTAGGATGAGAAGGATAAGAAAATTCAAGAACTGACTGCAGAATTGCGGGTAAAGAAGCGGTTGAGCACAGCATACCGGGAGCAACTTCTTACATTCATGAAGGATATTGAAGACCATGGTGAACACATCGCAAAAAAAGTCCATTCAGTTTATGAAGAACTTAGGAATCTTGAAGCTGGCATGGAGAAACTTCCATAGCTTGGGTAAATGAAGCATGTGAGTTGTTGCTACCTATACTTTATATCAGCAGTCCGGCACATATGTCCAATCCTGTTTCTCCAATCAGGCTTTTTGGTCTAAGTCCAGCTCCTTAGTCTCCTTTTGCCCTTGGTTTAAAATTTTAATTTAGACCTTTTGTGATATAGAAGTCATAGTTTTGGGTTGCTATGAGCCACTAGGACATGAAGCTGTTTCAATATCTCCGTGGAACACTTAATTGCCAGCTCATTTAGCCGATTCAATGTCAAGTTGATCTGTGGCTTATATGTTTGGAATCAGTACCGTCTTAGTGGATCATCCACAGAAATTGAAACTTCATTCTGTTTTTTAATCATGTACCAATCACATGAAAACAATGACACTTACCTTGGTTTCCCTCAATTCTTAATAACATACCACTCCTCATTGATTCATTTATTGTATTATGGTTTTTTTTTTTTCTAATGGAATATAGCCTTTGTTTTGCCCCGTCTGTTTCCTGATTATAAGTCCATACTTTTTCTGTACAAATATACTGGAGGAATCACTGGACGTAGTGTGGGAATCTGTATATGCTAGCATAGCATCCAAAAGTTATTGCTGACTGTTAGGGATTTATATTGAAGTGGTTTGTAGCTAACATGGCTGGAGACTGTTGAGGAATCCCGTTTTTCCTTATCGTCCCCATCTTTGACTTTGTGGAAAGTATCTATTCCTTTCATCTTTCTTCAAAAAAAAAAACGAAGAGAAAAAACTA
>JANHAO010015678.1:0-14715 GCA_026873985.1 Saraca asoca | reverse complement strand
AGAGGGAAGAAGAAAGAAGAAGAGAGGGCCGAGAGTTTTCTAGAGAAATCGGGAGGGGAGAAGGCTGAAATATCAGCCATGGGTACCGGAAATCGGCTGGGCCGATTTCGGCCCAAAATTCTCACTTTGGCCCCAATATTTCTCTCTATTTTGAAATCTACCCCACCCAAAAACAAGGCTTTTCAATTTGATCCTTACTGTAACTTTCATTTAAGTCCTTTTCATTTTCAAGTTTTATTTTAAATTTCCCTTTTTATTTTCTTAATTTTTCAGGTGTTACAACAAGTTTTCATATTTTACACTTTTTTCATGTGAGAAGTGGTAAATGAACTCACTAATTGATAAAAAATTTAGAACGTGGTGAATTGAAGACAAATAAAACAACATGGCTGAATTGAAGGAACACAATTGGCTCCTTTTTTTCTCTTACCGAATAACAATATTTTCAAGTAAAAAATTACAAAATTGGTAGAGGTATACAATAAACTACATTGACTCCTTTTCGAGGTGAATTATCAACTTCTTTTCAGACCTTTCATGAATATGTCAAAGATCATTCTTAGAAGCTGAGTAGATATGGTATTGTTTTCACTAAAAATTGTTAGATTTTCAACAATTTCATAGAAATTACAATTTTTACTTCAAATAGAGGAAAATCATCTTAACCATATGAATTTGTTTTTGCTAAAATTTGCACAATGAAATAAAGAAGAGTGGATTCCCACACAATAAATAAGCAGCTATTGTTTTCGAACTTCAAAGTGAAAAGCAAAATTGGATTAAAAGTAAAATGTCTACAATGTAGATAACTAAATTACAATGAAAATGGAAAAAAATGTGCTAAGATTTCCACAAGGGAATTAGAAATACTCCTACTACTAAAGCACATAAGATGTGCTAGGGTTTCCATAGGGAATTACAAATTAAAGACTCCTAAAGTGCACAAAATATGTTGGGATATTCATGAGGGAATTCCGAATGTTCCTAAAATCTTAAAATTACAACATCAACAACAGAGTGATGAGATTCCATGACGGACATAGAAATGTCTACTAAGCATATAACTAAACTACGATAAAGATGCATGAGATGTGTTGAAGTTTCCACGAGGGAAAAGGTATCTAACAATTCTAAGATAACAGTAACATGGTGTTAGGGGTTCCACAAGAGAAAAAATGTCTAACCATCCTAAGATAACAACAACATGGTACTGGGGTTTCATAGGGAAAAAGTGTCTAATAATCCTATGATGACAGCAACATGGTGCTGGGATTCCACAAGATAATGGCTAAAATCATACTCATAAACTACATAGTAGAGTGCTAAGAACATCATTTATTTTGTTTTGGATGTGTTGAGATGTTGAGATATCTTGAAACTTAAGTCCTATTCTATTTATAATGCTATAGAATGGTTTCAAATTAGAAATAACTACTCTAAATACACTAAAACATGTAAGCTTCCATGTGTCACTTAGATAGATAGCCAAAGTAACTACTAAAAACTATCTTGGTGTGGTCTACGTGCCCTTTTAATAAGCAAAAGGAATAACTTTCAAAAACTAACCTACTTATCGTGGCCTTCTCACTATATAACTAATTAGAAACCGTTTGTTTACTAGAAATTTTGTCAAGAAGATTCAAATTGTTAGGTTACTTAAGACTAATTCTATTGAATTGATATTATCGAATCTAAGTGATTTTGTTGACATCAAGCAATTTTGTTGAAGTTGGACAGTGTTTTTGACTAAATGATTCAACACAATCTTTCTTCCAAATACAACAAAGGTATGCCTATTATAGCCAAAAACTACCATCACGAAAAAAACCATAAACATGCTATAACAATTATATATAAGTAATAAAAATCATAAATCCTAAAACTCAAAAAATGTAATTGTCTTTTACCTATCCTAATCTTAAATGGGTATAATTCAATGTTTGTAAAATTGGACCAGGCCAAATGGACTGACCAACTCAAAATCTATTTTATTGATCAAACCAGTTTAAATTGGTATGATCCTGAAAATCGATCCTGATACGGATTGGAAAACTATCCAATTTTCAAAAACCAAGTAGTCAAATTTTTTTAATTTTTAGACCTTTTTTTGGGTACAAATAGCCCAAGAAAGCTACATGTAATCAAAAAACTAATAATAAAAAATAGCTAATTGAGTAAAAAATAATATTTTGTTTCATTTTTTAGTTTTTTTATTTTTTAATAAATTATGGGCTTATAATTACAGTGTAAATTAACTATTAATTAATTTTTTAATAAATTTATATAAAAAATTTTTACGACATCATTAGGTTTGACCACTGATTTAATCGGTTGAACCAATCAAACCATAGTCCAATGACTTTTTTGATTCACTGTTTAATTTGATTTTGAACATATTGGTACAATTGGTGAGAGTGCATACTAGGGTTAGGCAAAAAAAAAATTAAACTGTAAAAAGTCGACCAAATTAAACTGAAAATAAGCTATTAAAAGTGATTAAAATTTAGACATGATTTGAAATAGGTGAATTTTTTTGACAAAATCGGTTGACGGTTAATAATGGTTTAAAAAAATTCTGACCACTTCTAATCGAACCTACTTAAAGTTTTATCTAAAGTCAAATAAAGTCTTTATTTACTATTGTGTTTTCTTATTGTTTAAAACCTAAGCCCAACAAAGTCCTTATCTATTATAGTACAGTGTATTACTAATTGTTTTGTACACTATGAAATTATATAATAATTATTATTATATAATAAATTTTTATTAATTAATGTCTAACTAAGAAAATAATTTGCATGTGCGGTATAAATTTTATGAATTCATTTTTTATTGATGTGAAACTCTATGTTATATATGAGTTACGACAATTGTAAGGGAGTTTACATTAAAGATTGAAATTCTAGTGATATTTTTGTAATTATCGGTGATATCTTTTAGTGATATTTACCATAAAAAAAAACTTTAAAAAACTTTCAATAAGTATAAATCAATATTAACTACACGAAAACACTCTAAATTGACTTAAGCGGTTAAAATTGATTCTAAAATTTGAATCATTTAATGTTGGGTCAATTGAAGTGTAAACTGAAAAAATTGATTCAGTTAAAAAAAATTCACATAAACTACTCTTAATCGACTTACACCCATCCCTACTGTATAATAGGAATTTTCAAAGTGTGAGTAGCATTTTTCCAAAAAAAAAAAAAAGGAAGTTGAAAAAAAAAGAGAGAGACAAAAGAACAATGGCACAAACAGCTAGTCTATATGCATGGAATGGAACAGATTACAATGGATAAAGCATTGTAGAAGTCTTCCTCAGTGTCATAAGTTGGCTTTGTGCACCAATTCAATAAGCAAACATATTCTATTTAACATGAAATTTGGTAAACAAATCAAGCATAGTATGCAGGCCTTCTAGCACGAATTTGAAAGTAATCTGACTTCTGTACTATTTTTTCGATTTTCATCCATTTTGGGGCTATTTATGCAATTTAACTAAGGTAATTTATCAAGTATGAGTAAATAAGCACATGATTGTGATCCTTAGATTTTTAACTTTCCATTAATGTAAAATAATACACAAAATCCTTCCCAAAGTTAAGAGAAAAAACTTTATATCAACTCGCAAAAAATATGTCTAATCTTGTCATTAGACCTTTGATTCATATTACTCTTTAAGGGGAGTACCCGGGGGTGATCCTTGGTGGGAAAATTGTGGCACTAGTCTATGGGTCGAAATGTATGATTTGATGCCTTCCCTACACACTCGAAACTATATATTAAGGCTTAATATAAATAAAAGAAGTAGTCTCTCTTTAATTTACGTTGTCCCATATTTTATCTAATTTTATCAACATATTTCCACATTGTATGAGTTGTATTCTTGAGTGTCTTGTTATGCTTATTTTTTACTTATTTTGTGCTATATGATATGTTATCATTGCCCTCACTTGAAAATGGATTGTTTATCCTAATTGTCTATTTTTTTGCCACATTCTTTAATATTTTGTGACTCAATATTTTATCCCCGTGTTATTAGACTAATTATTGGCTGACTTGCTTTCATGTGATAAATATAGCAAGTGTCACGCAGTGTAGTATGTGAATTTGCCTGTCCTGGACACTCAGCGGTGACTCTACTCATTCACCATTTCTGTATTTTCACTTCTATCATGGCGTCCAAACTTCCTCGGGTTGTCAGTCTGACTTCCTGTCTTCTTTTGTCCAAAATGTCATAACCTTTGAATATCTGTATACTGTTTCGCCTAATATTTCGGAAATTGCAGGTATTATTTTGGATGCCACAAAACTCCAATCAATGTGCTTCGGACAAGCTGCCCTTTTCTAATTTCGTATTTTCTTGTCCCTCTACTTTTGTTGTCAGAGCTGAATCCAACGTCGAAAGCGGAGCTGAAGTCAGCTAGAATGTGGAAGAGACAGCGTCTGGTATTGTAGAACAAGTTCCCGGAACTGAATCAGAGCAGGTTTCGGATTCTGATCCTGTAGTTGATGAACCAGGAGGAAACATTGGGTTAAGCTTGGAGATATTATGGGGGTAATTTATCAGTGCTTTTTAAATGTAAATTAATTGGCATGCATAAGTTGTTTAATTTTAGTAGAGGGCATGGAAATTAATCCGAAAATATGAGTTGGGTGCAAAGATGAAAGGAACTAGAATAAGGTAATGTAATGCTTGCACAATTATGGAATTTGTCCAGTTTCCCGTCATTGTGTCCAGTTCAATGTTAAGAGGCATGTTAGGTTGTCTAATGTAGTGAAACGAACAGATAAATTTATCAACTTTCTCACCATAAACAGTTTTCTGACTCAGCAGAAAATGATGGCATTTGTTAGTTTATTGTGGAAGTATCTTTCTTGAAGAAACATAAGATGCTAGCAAAATAACAATTCCGAAATAATGATTAATGAGTTTTCCCATATTCTTTGACGCAAAAATTTGTCTTTTGTTCTATTGTAATGTAAAAGAAATCATCCATGTTGACCATGAAGGTCTAGTACTGTGGTCACTTGCAAGGTATTAGGATTCTACTTTCAACTTTGGAAACCAAGAGTTCTTGTTAGTGTAGCAGTTGGGCGTTTTTTTCCTGTATATCATTTCTAGATATGTTCTCAACTAACGAGGATGCAAGGAATATCAAGTTGTATGGACTCTAGAGACATGATCTTGTTCATGCATATATTGAATCAGAGGGCAATTGAGGCATCAGATAAGGAGAGGCCTACTCCAGATATTAGGACTGGGAATATTGTGGAAAAATCAAATTGGCAATTTATTTCAGTTAATTTTATTAAGGCGCCCAAGCTTAGATGAAATCTCTTATGATCTATGTGTTCTATTTACGGGAGGTTCTTGAAAATTGGCGCAGGTTGTCTATCTATAAAGGTATTGTCATGTCGAAACAGAATCCTAGTATTCACATTACTATTCAAATACGAAGAATTATTACTGGTATAGTGTCATTAGCCAGCAACTCTCTAGCTGAAATCGTGCAGTGCATGATGCTAACTCTTGGTCAACGTGTTAGCCTTCCCATAAATTTCAGTCATACTTGGATAGATATTTGGGACGTTGAAGATTTTGTTATCTATACAACCAAAATCCCATATGCAACATATCTGCAAGTCAACATGAGCATGTAGTCAAAGTATTAACGTATATCTAGTCTCAAAGAACGTGCCACACAAGAAGCCTCTAGTGCATATCGATAAGGGACTTTTTAAAAATAAGGAAAGGGATAACTCCATTTTATTAATATATGCCTCATTACATAGTTTTAAGTTTATAAGAGGAGTATCTCTAAGCTCCATACTCTGTTCCTTAACCTGAGTCATAGTGCCCACCAGGTCAACGACTCGCCTCCTTTAAAGAGCATTCTAAGCAAAATCCCTATAGGCAAGAGTAGACATACCTTTTCCCAATTGATATAAGAACTTTTCTCCTAACTCCTAAGGGTTATAATGTACCATCTCATATGGATGCAAAGATAAAAATGAAATGATCGCAACCACGTACTTTTCTACTCGTATTGAACAAATAATTGATGCTAAAAAAATATAAATACCCCCAAAACAGAAAAAAAAAATTTGTGAAAATAATCTACAAGTGCATTTGCTCCCAACTTCACACCACAAAGCCTCCTCTTTGTGCTTAATTTTTATACCAAATTTCATCCAAAATCGAGCATGTTTGCCTATCGAATTGGTTCACAAGGCCAACTTGTGACATTTTTCCTCATTTCAAATGTCAATCCCCTCATTGACGTCTCGATCTGACACAATTTTCATGAAGGTTTCTCCTTTCAAGTGTTGGTTTCTCAAATCTTCATGTAGGTCTTCAGTCTGCATCACTCAAACTACTTCCTCAACCACTCTACTCATGAAAGGCTTTAATGAATGGCACCCTTAACCTGACATACCTTTCAAGATTGTTGTCAGTCTATTGCTCCTCAACTCCTCCTTTGACTTCCTCTCAACTCTGTCTCCTTGAACTTGCACCATTGCACATTTGCTTTACCTCCACAACTTTAGGTAGTTGCCTTTGCAACTTCAGTGTCTTCACTGATGCTGCCTCTGTAGACTTTGTGTTCTACTTCTATAAACTTTGCATTCTACCTCTGTAGATTAACTTTGTTAACCTGACACAAACTCACGTGTCACTTTCTCCGTAGCTCTCCTGGCTCTGTCGCCTATGCAACTTCACCTGTCTCATTGCCTTTGCAATATTTGGGTTGTTACCTTTGTAACTTATGCTTACCTCACTACCTCCGCAGCTTGCAACACATTGTCCTTGCACAACTCTCTGACTCACTATCTCTGTAACATTTGGGTTGTTACTTTTGTAACTTGTGCTTGCCTTACTACCTTTGTAATTTGCAACACATTGTCTCTATACAACTCTTGATTTGTCTCATTGTCTTTGCATAACTCTTGATTCCACTCACTACCTCTATGGTTCTTAATTTGACTTGTTGTCTCTGCACTGTTCTCAATTCAATTCGCTATCTTTGTAGCATAAGTGTGTGCTACCTCTATAGCATATGCGTTTGCTTGGTATTTTGGATGTCTATTGATAGGTAGCCCTACATCCAATATCCCATACCACTGATGTGAGATATGCAAGTCTCATATCTTGTTCGAGCACAAGTCCTACACCTTGCTCATAAAACACGGCCTGCTTACAAGTCCCATACCTTGCAAGTCTACTTGTATTAGGTTTAATTAATTCCTTATACTTCCACTACACAACTTTCACACACAATCAGATCCTTCTGGCCCTCTTTAAATTGACACCTTCGTGGTATCATTAGACCATCACAATCTATCAGAGTTGATGCTATCATGCACTATAGTCCTCACAACCCCTCTTAGGTTTGTACGCTCAAGTGCTATCTCCTCGAAGATGATACTAGCTCGTCTCCCACAACCCTTATAGTGACTCACTAGTATCATTTCCCTCATAGCAAATTCTTCAATGATTAGTGCCTTCTCTTTTGGTATTTCTCAAGCGACATCCCTCCTCTGAAGGCTTTTCTGTTGAGCGCATCCTCATGATGGCTCCCCTACATCAACAGCTTTGATAGGGGTTGAGCATCGAGCATCCTCCACTCAAGCTCGAGTTTCACTTTGCTTGTGCAGTAGCAATTGTAAATCTCATCATTATTATTGCAAAGTCTGTCTTGTGATTATGTAGTACTAGTCTGCTATGCCTCGAGATCATTATTGTAACTCGTTAAGTGACTATGTAGCTCTAGCTTACTATGCAGGTATCCGCTTGTCGTGTGACTATGATGTACTAACTCCCTAGCATCTTGTCTCGAATTTAGTGAATTAGTGCTGCAACTCGTTCCCTGCATCCATGGATCCCTTCTGGATCGTCTAATTCTCGTTTGGGTTTATTCCTCCGAGTAAAATTCATGCCCTCTGACATGATTTTGGATTCTCTGAGTAAGATTTGTTCGCTTAATACATCACAAAAGATATTTCATCCTGCAGGATATGGCTACTGTCTATTATGGCCACACTTTTTCAAGCACGACTATGGCTTCGCCCTCTAGGCTTTGTCGACAGCTAATGTGTCTCCCATGGACATAGTCAAGCTTTCTCTATAAGAGTAAAGCTTCTCCCAAGGCTTCCTTCTGCTAGATGGGCCATCAATTCACTCACTCTCTCGAGAGGTTTGCATTAACTTGAATGCCTATTATTAATAAGTGCATAATTAATGTTCTATGCTATACAGCAAGTCTACTAACTTCTGCACACACTTGCACTCGATGCACCATTAGCATTCCCTTGAATGCAATATCTTGTACACTAGTCCTCAAATTGCTTCAACTTCTTGCACCCTTTCGGTTAAGTCTTTAGCAGCATCTCTTCACTATTTCCCACGAGTGTCTACTTGACACACAAGCTCCATATACTTTCAATAAGCCGAATCTACCTCAATCATGGCCTACTCGATCTGCTTTCTAGCAACCGAGCTCTGATACCAACTATCACAAGCTAACAACTCTCTAACTAAAATCATGTGGCGCATGGTACCAATTCTTGGCCAACATGCCAGCTTTCCCACAAATTTCAACCATACTTGGATAGATATTCGAGGCAATGAGAATTTTGTGGCCCATACAACCAAAATCTCATGCATAATATATCCGCAGGCCAACATGAGTGTGTAATTGAAGCATTAGCTCATATCAAGTCTCAAAGAATATGCCACACAAGAAGCTTCTACTGCATATCGAAAAGGGACTTTTTAAAAATAAGGAGAAGGACAACTCTATTTTATTAATATGCCTCGTCACATAATTTTGAGTGTATAAGGGGAGTATCTCTAAGCTCCATACTCTGTTCCCTATCCCGAGTCACAATGCCCACCAGGTCACTGACTCGTCCCCTTAAAAAGCATTCTAAGCAAACTCTATATAGACAAGAGTAGACATACTTTTTTCTAATTGACAAAGGGATTTTTCTCCTAATTCCTAAGGATTCTAATGCGCCATCTCATATGGACACAAAGATAAAAATGCAAAGATCGCAACTAAATACTTTTCTATTCGTACTAGATAAATGATTAATGCTAAAAAGACACAAATACCCCCAAAGTGGGAAAAATTTAGAAAAATAATCTATAAGTGCATTTACTCCTAAATTCGCATCACAAGGCCCCCTCTTAATTTTTATGCCAAATTTCATCCAAAACCGAGTATGTTTGCTTATCAAAATGATTCACAAGGTCAACTTATGACACGTAGGGGTTGAGATTATATTCCTTGTGTAGGTGTCTCCTCCTTGCTACTATTTAATTATAGATTATTTTATATCATTTACATTCGTGGATAATTTTTTGGCTGCATTGCTATGAACCAGAGTCCATGTGATGACCTTGAATCACTATGATATGTGAAATTAACTGGGAATACTTATTGTTTATAGGTTTTAAAATTTAGATCACTTGCAGGTAATATATGCATTAAATATGGCGTGCATGGTGCTGTTTTGTATGGGTACTCTAGTTGCCTCTTAAAGTCTGCAACTGTATAGGTTTTAAAGAAGCTGTTGTTAGGACATAGGAAGGTGATTAATATCTGAGAATATAAACAGATGACTTTTTTCTAAATTACATGCAAGTATTGGAGAGTCTGATCTTGTCTGAAGAGTCTGTTACAAATGGGATTCACTCAATTCCTTGAGTAGGTCATGGTAGGACTCTGAAGTGCATTAGAATTTAGCATGCATACAAAGTCTAATGATAAGTCGTCCCTCTTTAAAAGTAAGATGGAAGATGAGATATTCATACAAATTGCTAGGTTTATGTTCAAGTTCATCAGGGACGAATAAAATATGTTTCTAAATATCTTTGTCTGCAGACCATGTCGTTTATTAAGAGTTTACTTATCTTGCATACTTTGGTTGTCTCTTTATTTCGGAGGTGAATCAGGCGATGACCTCGCTTTGGGTTGAATTTGTGGTGGGTTTGTGAAATTACCACTATATGTACAAATGGAATTTCTCTGTTCAAGGAATTTCACCAAGCAGACCACTTTATAAAGTTTGCTTTGCAGTGACTTTCTCCACAGCATACATTATGAAGCCCTTTGTGGAACTTGTTTGAGATACTATCTTCTGTAATGTTTATGTTTCTTGTCACAGTTACTCACCAAACATCAAGGAAATCAAAGTGGTGAGCCACCGGAAGGTCAGGAGGGCAAGATTGTACTATCTCAGGGACAAGCTTCCCAGGCTCTCCACTTTCAAGTAATACTGTGCATGCAATCTTGCTTCATCTTCAAACTGGTCTCCTAATAAGAGTGAAGGGACTGTAGGGCCATGTTTTGATGATTTCCATTTGTTGTTTTATATAATATGTCGATTGTGTTTCCTTCTTAAACAATTCCTCCTAATGGTGGTAACCAGCGTAGCTGCCCTTGATAATCTTGGAGAGTTAACTTGTTTCTTAATTGTAACTATTTTGATACAGTAGAATATACTTCTTCATTCCAAAGCTTTTCAAGCAAAATATTGCTTGGGGAGTGGGGACTATAAAGTTTGGGCCCAATGATGCAACCATGTTCTTTCCTAATTTATTGATTATATCTTAGTTTGGACTGACACCATCTCTGATTAATTATTTTGGAGAGTATGATGATAGTTGCTGTTATTGTCACCCAAACTTGATAAAATACTATTATCAGAATTAGCATGCCAGCTTTATTTTGAGCCCAATGATAAAGTCAAGATTCTTTAACATTTTTGTAAATTCCAAAATTACCCAAGTAACTGCTGATGATTAAGGCTTAAAAGTGATGCTAATGCACAATGGGCATTCGCACTTAATTTGTCGATTACTTAAGTGACTAGACTAGAATGGTTTTGTTAAAGACCAAGATATATTGACACTATTTTGCGGCTTGCAGTAAGCGCTGAGCAGTGTTATTGAGAATAAACAAAGCAAAGCTGCCAACCATGCCATCAGAAAGAACTAGAGAAAGAATCAAAATTTTAATCTCAGTTTATCTCTGTCAGTATAAGAGAAATACTTATATGATTTAGTCATAACATTTATTTGTACTCTCATCTAATAAAAAGAATATAAATATAATTTTTAATATATGTGAATTTGATAAAATTGATATATGAAGAACAAATATAGTAATTGGCCTTCACGTTAAAAAGCACACGTGTGCTAGTAACCTTTCCACTCCAGCTTTGTCAAAATTAAGACAAATCCTATTCTTATATTTCAAAAGAATAAATATAAACATAGCACTTAAAAGTGAAAAAAATGGAAAAGGTTCTACAAATATGAAGATTTTCTACATGTACGATCAATGTCTCTCTTCTTCATAATAAGAAATATTCCAAGGGTAAGAGTAAGATGAAATGTTCCATGACCAGACAGCAAAAACAGAGACAGAGAGACAATTTTTATCATGCATTCAGGCTCCCTTCCCACGTTGGAGTGATTCAGACCAAGAAAGCGATGTTGGTGCCTATAACATTGGAATCAGACACGTAGACGGAACTTGTAAACAAATTTGGAGCGAGCTTTCCGTACACCATACTAGTCGTTCCACCACATATTCCAACTGCCCTTCCTCTTCTCTTTTCTCTCCCTCCCACCTTTCTTAAACATTTCCAATCCTTATCAGTTATTTTTCTTCGCTTTTCTCTCTGATGCTTTTGTATGCCTCCGAGAATTTCTCACCTCGTACTTGTTTGCTGTGGCAATGTTGCCCATAGAATTGACTCTGATGGTGGTTTTAGTTGGGTGGCTCTAACTGATTGGGAGATTGTGGGAATTAATATTTGATTTGTTAAAGGTATCGTCGTCATGAGTGCTGCCGCTGGCAATCAACTCATCTCTGTCAGCCCAGACGAGCTCAGGTTCCATTGTATGTAATATTTCTGCATTTCATTCATTCATTTGTTTTGTGATTTTCCTTTGTCATAGTGGCTGTCCCCTTCATCATCACTGCTTACTTAAGACTCAGGTATGAATCATAAAAAAATCTATTTTTACTATGAATCTACGGCTTTGCTTCCTTTCCTGTAGTTATTTTCTACTGCAAAATCCGTGGGTTCTTTTCCTAGATTTGAAATTGGTTGGTGAATTTTTGGATAAAAAAAAATGGAAAAAAAACCGGTTGCATCCACTATTTCTCATATAGTCATCTTGCCAAAGTAGCAATACTTATTTGATTTAATATGAAATGGAGTTGTTATTCATTCTATGCTCATGAAATTCGTGTAATCAGTTGAGCCCGAGAAGCAATCATTCTGTGATCTTAAAGTTCTGAATACCACAGAACACCACGTTGCTTTTAAGGTACCCCTCAACTGCTCACATGTCAATAAACTAAAATGTTACTGGATATGCTTTTCTGCGGCTGAATCTCTGATTACATTTTTCATATTAATGCTCTTTTGTAGGTCAAAACCACTTCACCTAAGAAGTACTTCGTACGGCCAAATACCGGTGTTATACAGCCTTGGGACTCATGTCTCATCAGAGGTACTGCTTGTTAATTAGCTGAATCATTTTTTCATATTCTTCTTCTGTTGTTTGAATAGGAGCTTATTGAAACATGCTATTTCTGGACTTGATACCTCAGAATGGCCATTATTTTTTTACATATTACATGTGTTCCAATTTTGAAGCAATTATAAATATGCTAATCATTATGAACTCTTTACCATACTGCGCTTGCTATTAGTATATCTCATATAGTCCTAAATTTGAATGTACAGTCACCCTTCAGGCCCAGCGCGAAAATCTGGATGTGCAATGCAAAGATAAGTTTCTCTTACAGAGTACAATAGTGAATGCTAACAGTGATGTTGATGAGCTTCCACCAGATACTGTAAGAAACTGAACACTGTCCTCGTTTGACTATATTAGAGAAGAAAAAAAAAGATGAAAAAGGAGAGATATTAATCAAGAACAATGTTTTATATTGGTATGCAGTTCAATAAGGATAGTGGGAAGGCAATAGAGGAGTGCAAGTTAAGAGTAGTATATATCTCTCCTACCCCAGCTCAAGGAAACTTAGAAGATGAAATATTTAAGAACTCCACACAGAAACTTGATGCCAATTCTGTGAGTCATTTAATTCTTTTCTTTCCCCTCCCATTCTAGAACTTATTTTGCAAAATATATGAGTGGCTTGATGAATTCTGTCTCCTCAATTTGAATGATCATGTCCAAACTCTTACAATATTTAGTAATGCGGACAATACATAGCCAAACTTCTCTGCAGGCAAATTGCAGTAGTTTTTGTTTATCTTTCTTGAATATATTTCTTAAATTGATTTTTTATTCTCTTTGTATGAAGATTCAAGCATTACAGCGGCTGAAGGATGAAAGAGATGCTGCTGCAAAACAAACGCAGCAGCTGCAACAGGAACTGGTAAGTACCAAGTACTAAGTAACATAATTTATCACAAAACTGTGTCTACTATGTAAGATTTGGGTATATTGATGAATATCAGTAAGCGATCAAATGTTGTTGATGACTAGGAACTGCTGAAAAGGCGAAAAAATCGAAAAGGCGATTCTGGATTTACCTTCAACTTTGCCATGTTGGTGGGTCTCATTGGGATTATGGTTGGCTTGCTTTTGAAGCTTACATTATCTTCACCTTCTACAGAATGATTTTTTTTAAAAAAATTATTTTACAGTATTTGGACCTTTCCATGTTACCCTCTGTAAGTTCTTTGTTCAACGGGATGTCTTTTTACTTGTTTCTTTTGAATTTATATATCAACAAATTCCGATTTTGTTCAATCAGTTGGCAAAACAAAAATGTCAGTTCTGCATTCAACTTAGCTCAAGAGTATGAGAATGTTAGCTGGGGTTTAATTCTCCTTGAACCCAAAGCAAATGGAGTTCCCAAGTACCGTGTCAAGTTGGCTTGCACTTTTAACATCAAACAAAAAAAAAAAAATGGATAAAGAAATGGCATTTTTGTTTATATTTAATCATTACATTAAACGAAAACTAGATAAAATTATCAATTCCATTCCCGAAATTATATCAATGATAAAATTATATAGATGAAATACTATTCAATAATTATTTTTATAATTTGAAAATTATTTTATCAATATTTTATAATTTTATAAATGATTAAGAATAATTTTTTATATTAGTTATTTAGTAATTACTCAATGCCTTGAGTGCAAGACTCTCTGTCTTTTACTCTAAAGTATTACCAACTTCTGTGTTTGGATTGGTGGAAAATTAGTATGTAAAATCCGAAAATTTTAAAAATTAGTTAAAAAAGGAAAAAAAATTGAAATCTTAAAGGTAAGGAGGACAATAATCACATATTTCAACTTTTAATTTTTTTTTTCATTTTTTCACTTAAATCAAATAAAGAAAAACTTCAGATTTTAAAGGACTGTTTGGGAAACTATTTTTTTTTCAAAAGTTATTTTTTTTATTTTTTTCTACAAAAATTAAAAAAAAATCTATTTGACAATCTATTTTTAAAAATTATTTTTTAAAAGTGTAATTGAAAAAAACAGTTTTCAGGAAACATCAAAATAGTATTTTTTCTTATTTTTGTATAAAATTATTTTCAGATTTTTTTTCAAAAAATAAGAAGAATATCTATTTTTATTAATGATAAAGTTATAAATAATATTAAATATATTTTTTTATTTTTAAAAATAAAAAAATATTTATTTTTA
>JANHAO010015677.1:0-14722 GCA_026873985.1 Saraca asoca | reverse complement strand
ATTTACAAAGAATCACTCTTATACTTCCATAATTTAAGTCTAGGAACATTAAGATAACTCTATTTTCATAGAGTTATCAGGCACCCACCCAAACTAACACTATTGTCCTCTGGTGAGCTAATTGCTTGATTCTTCTAAACACCCAAAGGCTGTGGAGTTAGAGGGAGGAGCTTTCAGCTCAAAAGGATCATAGGATAGAGAAGCTAGAACTTTTAGGCTGACTCATCATAACTCAATTCTCCCATTGGTGCTCTATTATCTCTTTATCTGATGGTACCGACTATCTCTAGGCTTTTAGGCAGTTTGAAACCCAAGGGTATTTTCTATGCTTGGGAGGACTAGGGAAAACTTGTGCAGCCTCTATGCTCACTCCAGATGCTATCTCTGGGGATGAGGATGGGAAGCCGAAGCAATTTAATTCACTCATCAGTCTTCTGGCTTGTCAAAGTCTAGCCCTCAATTGGATGTGAATATACTTTTGATGTTATAGGTTCAGGCTCCTAAAAAGGGGCCAGTTCCTCTCACTTGTCATAGCTTTAGACTTGCTTTGATCTTTATACTTCGAGTTTTCTTAAGCTTATCTTGTTAAAAAAGGTTTTGTAATGAAACTGTGTATTGCTTTTTCCTCATAATGCATTATGTTAGTGAGTTCACTAATCTCAGTTGGCAACTTTAAGTTCCTGCAAACCATAACTTGACAAGCATTAGAAAGAACAAGTGTTTGCCAAGTTAATCATCCTCGAATAATGTCAATAAAATTTATATAAATGAACTTAAGTTAACAGATCATGATTTAAAAGGATATGTGTCATTTTGAGTGACCAATCGGTCATATTTGCCAATCTGAATCAGGAGTGAGAATAGGCACCGACATGCTTTTGTTTAAGCAAGATTGACTATCTATGTAGGTCACATAGGTGCATTTGGCCCTACGCAAGAGTCTGATCCCTTAAGCGCTTACTCAGGCATGGCATTTTAACATTTCTCACGCAAGAGTTTGGTGCCAGAGCACTTCTTGGACGTAGCCTGCACAAGAGTTTAGTGCATGACTAGCACTTCTTAGACGCAGGATTTTAATATTGCCTACGCAAAGGTTTGGTGCTTGGGGCACTCCTTGGATGCAGCTTACGCAAGAGTTTAGTGCTTGACTGGCACTTCTTGGACATAAGATTTTGGCACTGCTCGTGTAAGGGTTTGGTGCTTGAGGCACTCCTTACACATAATTTTGGCATTGTCCCTCAAACCTGATCGAGCATACCTTGATCATCAAGTGAGAGCACCTTTGTTAGCACTTCGGCATTGTCTGTGCAAGAGTTTGGTTCTTAGAGGCACTTATTTGATGTGGCCCATGCAAGAGTTTGGTATGTGGCTAACACTTCTTGGACATAGGGATTTTGTCATTGTCCTTCAAACCCGATCGAGCATACCTCGATCGTCAAGTGAGAGCACCTTTGTTAGCACTTTAACATTGTCCGCATAAGAGTTTGATGCTTAGAGGAACTTTTTGGACATGGCCCACTCAAGACTTTGGTATGTGGCTAACACTTCTTAGACACGAGATTTTGGCATTGTCCCTCAAACCCGATCGAGCGTACCTTGATCGTCAGGTGAAAGCACCTTTGTTAGCACTTCGGCATTGTTTACGCAAGAGTTTGGTGCTCGATGCACTTCTTGGATGTGGTGTGAGCTAGGAGTTCCAGTGCATTTCTTACGATTTGTGATCCTTCGAGCCATTCGATATGCCATCACTGGGTTTGTCCGTGACTCTTGGATTTTTGCTACTAGCCTATCATGATTACTCTTGCCTTATGAAGGCATATGCAGAGCGCTGTTATCAGTCTGTTGCTACCATATGCTAAATCGTCAAATTATGAGTAGCTAATGGGTTTCCAAATCTAACGATGATGATGCACATGGTTAAATTGAAGGGACCTTCTCTTTCTCCACACTTTGTCATTTGAAACTAAAGCTCCTAGGTTTTGCTTGCTCGTCCACTGCTACTTCCTGCAACTACCTTTTCATTGCCTGTTGCCATTTGTGCTGCACCCATTTTTTTACTGTTATTCGAGTCTTGCTCTCCTGAGGGCATCTTTACGCATATTTTCAGACTTTCTACCATGGCTAGTCACAGTGAGTCTCTTGCTATCTAGTGATTCCTAGTTTTTCCCTATTTCATAGTTTGCATGAAGATTGCTTACTATTAGTTGAAAAATTCGAGTGCTAGTTAGGATTGTTTGCCAATGCTCTTTTCTTGCCCAATCTAGATCATATTGGTTGGTTCATTAGCGGTCTTTAGGGTTTCCCATCACCATTTTAGACCTTTTTCTAGGTTTTTGAGGTTTGATTGTTTAGTCCCCTCTTTTTTTATTGAAGTCTAAGTCTTGAGTGACCCAGGGTATCCATGGCCTGCTATATAAAAAGCTATTAATCTTAGCTTTTAGGTAGGGTCCTCTTATTACGGCCCGACCATTCTCTTTTTCTTTGTGTAGATGACCGTAGCTCATGGATGCCGTTGTCATCAAATCAGGAGTAAGGATGATGAACCTAGCTCTTCATCTCAGAATATGGAATGAGTGCGTCACCCTGATGGAGTGACCTTGAGAAGCAGTGAGGTCATTGGAAACTTTACTTCTCCCTCCAATCCCATGGAAGGTTATGGGACCACTGCGAGCCAGCAACTTTCTAGTCATCAAGTTTTTAGCACGTCTCATTTGTTCACTATTGCAAGCTTCAGTCCGTAGTCCGATCGTACCAGTTTCACAAAAGGTGTCATGTCATGGTGCTTTGCTCGAATGATTATGCCCCTCATCTGCCTCAGGGGTTCATTACCATTAGCTTTCCACACCTTGTTGCGGGACTTAGGTTCCTAATACACCACTTTATTGTCCGCTTTCTAAATAAGGTGAAGCTTAGTCTATCCTAACTCACCCTGAACTTTTATACCTAACTCATCTCTCTAGCACTAATTTTTTTGAAGAACGGTCTCCCACCTCTATTAGTCGAGGTTCTGTGCTATTTGTATAGTATCAGGTGTGTGAGCTCATCGGATGGACTATATTACCTTTCGACCCAATTGACGATGCATAAGGGAATTCTTCCGCAAGGGGATGCTAAAGGGAGATCCAACGTGGGACATTATAAGACCCGTTGGCTTTATATCTCATGCCCTTCCTTGCGCGACCTCAAAAACTTTGATTTTGTTTCTATTCCTGGTGAGCGAGCTAAAGATGCATGTGATTTAATGATTTATTCATATCTACTTCTTTGACTTTGACTTTTATTTCATCCTGCAGAGGGGATAGGCAAGAATCCCACTCTTGAAGCTGAGGATCTCGAGGTACTGGATCAATTTGCTACGTCAAACGATCTCCAAAATGATTTTTGCTTTGACGAAGGCCTTCTTTATGTCCACAGACTTGCTCCAGCTTTAGATTCTGAGCTTATTAAGGAGATAAAGATTCGTCAAGTGAAAGAGGTCGACCTAGCTAACTTTAGTGATTACAAAGGGATAATGAAGCTTATTTTCCTGTCGCCATCATCTGACAAGGAGGAGACTCCATTGGCTCTTGACACGGGTATAGCTCTTGCTGCTGGGGGCCAACCTTCTGCTCTGGTAAAGGTATGCTCAGAAGGGCTGGTTCCTACCTCCCAACCTGAGGTTGTAGCTACAGCCGAAGTCACTTCCCCCTTTGAACCTTCTACTAAAAAATGAAAGGTAGTCAAGGGGAAAGAGGTCACTGCTCATAAACGAGCCATGCCGGGTATTGAGATCACGAAATGGTCCGCCAAGTCCTTCTCTAAAATGAAAGAGTATGTTGACATCCTTGTGGACAATATTGACACAATCCTAGGGCTTCATAGAAAGATCAAAGTGTTGGAGTCTAAGGACTTTTCCATTAGAAGATTATTGGGTTATGGGGTTTACCATGGTTTAGTGGTATGTAATATCTTCTCTTTCTCGTTTTCTTCATAATCTAAATCAGCTATTCATCTTTTCAGAATTTATTAATGATGATGAAGGTAGACGAGGTGCTTCAAGTTGAAAGTAAGAAGAATGTGATACTCATGGAAGATCTGGCTATCACCACCACTGAAGTGCTAGAGCTAAGGGTGAAGATCAGTGATGCCGAGGTCACCTTATCTCACGAAGTGGTGAATCATGAATCTATCACAGTGAACATTAGTCTCAGGACTAATGATTTAGCCAAGCAAGGATTGATTTGGATAAAGCTTTCCAATGCATTAATTGGGCAGCACGATAGGCTAAAATCTTGGAGCAACATGCTAATTTGGCAGGGCAACAGAGTAGGGAAGCCGAATAATGGGCTAAGATCATTATGAAAGAGTTAGAGGTAGCGAAGAAGGAAGTTACTTTAGGGAAGGAGGAGATTACCAAGATCAGGTCAGAAACTACTTATCTGGTCACAAAAGTAGTGGAGAAGGCATAATCCAAAAGCAATATTGCTTTTTTGTACACTCTATGGAGACATCATCCTGAATTGGACTTCTCCTTTTTTGGCCAAGAGGCTTTTGTAGCTATAGAGCATTTTAAGACAAAGGTAGCCAAAACTAGTTCCTCTAAAAAGGGAACAGAGCCCACGACTAAGGCTCCTCCTAGTGAGGGCTCTTCTCAAATGGAGAGCAGTTCATAACCTATGGGAGCTATTAGAGGTCTAGTGACTGGTGACCCTATTACTGCTCTCACCAACCCTTCACCTTACGAAGGCTCTTCTCCTGAGGGTCCAACTCCTGCTTCTTAGCCTCTAGCCTTTGTAGTTGATAATTTTTTTTTTTTGTGTTTTGAATGTATTTTGTAATGCCACACAGACTCTATATCATTGAATGAACTATTGAATGAATTTACCATAATGCTTGTGTGTTTCTTTTCTAATTTCTTAATAAGTATGATCTGACAAAGTTTACCTCAAATGCATATTCTAATGGACTGTGATTCTGGCCAGCACTTTGCCTAATGCATTGCTCATTCTTCATGTAAGTCTTTATTGAAACTTTATTAAAAAATAATCAGAATATGTGCACAAAAATCTCGGAGGAACACTCTGAGCAATTCACAAGATTTAGACTTCTTACTGATAATAGGGATGAAGGTGCTTGGCATTCCAAGCTCAAGGAAATTTTGTTCCACTCAAGTCGGCTAGGTGATAAGCTCCATGACCAATAACTCTCTTAATGAGATATGATCCTTCCCAATTTGGCCCTAGAGGCCCCTTGTTGGCCATATGTGTGCCAGGAAGTACTAGGCGTAGAACAAGATCATTGGGTTTGTAATTCTGAGCTCAAACCTTCCTATTGTAATATCTCGTAACCCATTGCTGGTAGGTCACAACCTTAAAGTAAGTTCTCTCTCTCATCTCTTCTACGAAGTCCAGATTCACGGCGAGTAGCTGATTATTGTCTTCTGGATAAAACACGATCCTTCATTGGATTGCCACCTCAAGTTCTGCTGGGATCATCGCCTTAGACTTGTATACCATACAAAGGGAGTTTCTCCAATAGTGCTATAGGTTGTAGTTCTATAAGCCCAAAGCACTTTTGGTAGTTCATCTACCCATACTCCCTTTTTGATTTCCAATTTCATCTTCAAGATATATTTGATTATCTTGTTGAAGGCTTTGACTTGCCCGTTGGCTTGCAGATGATCTACGGCTAAAAAGCTCTTCGTAATTCAAAGATCATTACAGAATTTGAGGAACTGCTCGCTAGTGAATTCAGTGCTATTATCAGTTATGATCTATTAGGGGACTCCAAACCTGTAGATGATATTACTCCATACAAATTTTATTATCTGTATAGATGAAATCTCCGCAAGTTCTTTTGGTTCTGCCTACTTAGTGAAGTAATCATAACTACTATTACATGTTTGTAGTTTTTGTGAGTTGTGGGTAGCGGTCCAATAAGGTCCATCCCCCAGATAGTAAAGGGCCATAGATTGACCATTTGTCACAGGTAAGCCAGTGGGGCTCACGAGATCATCATAAATCTTTAGCATTTATCACACCTCCTGACGAGTTCAATTGCATCCTATTTCATTATGGGCCATCGATGCATCCTAAAAGTAGGGTCAAAAACCCTCTCTTGTAAAGGACATGCAATACCCAACTACCCGAACTTGTAACCTTCAGGCCTTAAGCTTATCTTCTAGCAACTTCCTTTCTTGCAAATAGTCTAGGATCAGATTCATCCAGGAGCCCGACGTCTTGGTGATAGTCATGACAACATCCTTACATTCTATACTTAGGGATGAAAGGAACTTTACCAAGATGGCCCCCAAAAAGTCAGCATCCTTAGTCATGGCAAGATGAGCCAAAGCATTGGCATGTGCATTCTGGGCTCACAATATGTGGCTGATCTTGTAATGCTAAAATGATTTTAATAACTCCCAAACTTTTTGCAAATAGACAGTCATCCTTGAACCTCGACTTTGTTATTCACCTCGAACATGGCAGACCACGAGTTATGAATCACTGAAAATCTTTATTCTTTCAGCTTATACCTCTTTAGCGAGTCACAGTTTGGCTAACAAAGCCTCATACTCGGCCTTATTATTTGTGGCTTAGAAGTCAAACCTTAGCGCATAGAGGATTTTTTGCCCTTTTGGATTGATTAGGAGCACCTTTACCCCAGCTTTTTGTTCGCTAGACAACCCATCGACGTACAATTCCCAGCTTGAAACTTCCAATGTCTCTACTTCCTCTTGCATAGGGCCAGTGAATTCTACTATAAAGTCTGCTAAAGCTTGCCCTTTTATCGTCGGTCTAGGCTTGAATTTAATTTCAAACTGGGCTAGCTCGACTACCCATTTAAGGAGGCATCCTAAGACATCTGTCTTTTGTAAAACTTGCTTAAGCAGGAATTGTGTTAGCACTTCTATACTATATGATTGGAAATAGGGTCATAGTTTTCTCAAGGCAATCAATAGGTAGTAAGCAAGTTTCTCCATTGGTGAATATCTTGTCTTTGCATCTAGCAGTCTCTTGCTCACATAGTTAACGGGAAACTAAGCCTCACCTTCTTCTCGCATTAGCGCTGCACTGAGGACATACTAGGATACTACTAAATAAATGTTTGATTTCTCGCCCTCTTTTGGCTTTAACAAAAAGGGAGCTTGCCCAAGATAGTGATTGAGCTGCTGGAAGGTGATTTCACATTGCTCCATCCACTCAAACCTTTTTGCCTTCTTCAGGACGTCAAAGAAAGGGATACATTTATTTGTTGATTTAGAGATAAACCTGCTTAGTGCTGTGACTTGGCTGTTCAGGCTTTACACATCTTTGGGCCCTACGGAGGATCTCATGTCAAGCAAAGTTTTGATCTTTTTAAGATTAACCTCGATCCCCTTACTATTTACCATAAAGCCAATAAATTTTCTAAAAGTGACCCTGAATGCATATTTAAGAGAGTTTAGCTTCATTCAATATTTCCTCAGGATCTGAAACATCTCCCCCAAGTCACAGACATGGTTGGCGATTTGTTCAGATTTTACTAGCATATTGTCCACGTGCACCTCCATCATCTTTTAGATCTGTTCTTTAAACATCATGTTTACCAACAATTGGTAGGTTGCTCCCATATTCTTTAGCTTGAAGGGTATCACTTTATAATAATATAACCCACGGTCAATAATGAATGAGGTGTGATCTTCATCCTAAGGGGCCATAGGAATCTGGTTATATCCTGAGTACACGTCCATGAAGCTAAGGAGTTCATATCCTACCGTTATGTTCACCAACTGGTCAATCCTTGGTAGAGGGAAGTTATCCTTAGGGCATGCCTTATTGAGGTCAGTGAAGTCTATACAAGTTCTCCACTTCCCATTTTTCTTTTTCACGAGAACAGAATTGGCCATCCAGGTGGGATAATGAGCTTCCTTGATGAAATTGTTCACTAACAGCTTGTCCACCTCCTTCTTTAGTGCCTCATATCATTTGGCGATCATCAGCCTTCACTTTTGGCACACTGGCTTATGGTTAAAGTCAATGTTTAGCCTCTGTGACATGGCTTTTAGGTCAATTCCAACTATGCCTTCGTAGCTCCAGGCAAAAACATCAAGATTTGCTTTGAGGAACTCTGTGAGTTCTGTCTTTACACCTGGAGATAGATTCTTGCCTAGTTTAAGGCATCTTCCAGTGTCTGCCTCACTTACTTGAACATCTTCAAGCTTTTCTGTCAAACCCATCATTCTTTCAACATCGATCTTGTGGGGGTCCTAGTCATAACTTACACTAGGCGAGCTTACAGGTTGAGGTTCCCCTCCAGAGATCACATCAATTTTCCTTCTCCTTTTTTCCATCTCGACTGCTTCTTTATAACATTGTCAGGCTACTCCTTGCTCCCCTCGCACTCATCCAACTCCATTCTAGGTTAGGAACTTGACGATAAGCATCTTAGGTGATATAACCATATCTAAATCATTCATTACTGGCTGCCCTAATACGACATTGTATGCTGAGGGAGAATCTATAATTAAGAAGTCAACCAAGCAGTAGCATGGCAATCCAAATCTCCAAAGGATATGGGGACCCTAATTTGTCTCGTTGAGATGACTGCATCCCCTGTGAAGCCAAAGAGGAGTTTTAAAGATGGCTTGAGTTGATCGAGACTTATGCTTATCTAATCAAAGCATTGATGATACATCAAATTAATTGAGCTACCTATATCAACCATGATTCTCCACACATTAACGTTGCTGACTTTGGCTCGAATAATAATTGCGTCATTATGCAGAGAATGCACCCCTCGAGTGTCATTGCTACTGAAAGTGATGCAGTTGGTGCTCATCCTAGCTTTCTTTGTTGGTCCCCTAACTTCATCACTCCTTGCAAGTAAAACGTGTCTTGCCTCCCGTATATACCACTTGTGAGGCCGTTTTGAAGTTCCTCCAATGTGTGGTCCACCGTGAATGGTGAATATGGTCTTTATCAAGGGCGTTGCTTCATTCTTGAGAGTTGGTTAGCATTGGTGCTAAACTAGTTGCTAGGACCACAGAGGTCACTGTCCTAAGGGTCGAATCATATAATCCCTTAAGCAACGCCTTCTGATAAAGTCTTCAATGGCATCCTTAAGTGCCCAGTAATCTAAGGTGTTGTGCCTGACCTTGTTAGGATAAGCACAAAACTTGTTCTTGTCTCTTCGATAGAGAGGGGCTTTATAGGCCTAGGTCTTCCAAAATCCTTATTGTCCCTCTCCATTATGAAGATTCATTCTGAAGTGTCTGAAAGAATGCTATAGTTGTCATAGCGATTTGGTGCTGAGGTCGCTCACCCCTAGCTTTCTTTGTGACCTGACCATCCAATCTATCTTTCCAGCCACCTCCATTATTCCTACTATTTGCCCTTTTCTTGCTTCTACCTGAGCCACTTTATTCCTCTTTATGGTTGGGCTTCTTCAAGCCAAAGCCCTCCTCCCACCTAATCTCTTTTGCTACTCACTCATAAAACTCTCTTAGGTTTTTGACCAGGGACTTGCATATACTTTCATAAAGTTTCCTGTCTTTACGGAGCCCAGTCGAGATGGCTATGAGAATGCTCTTATCAGAAGGATTTTCAACGTTACTAGCCTCACGTCAGAACCAGGTGATATAATCTTTTAGTGACTCATCCTTTTATTGAAAGATCGTTGCAAGGTGGCAGGACGACGCGAGCTGCCTTTTTAGTGCCATATATTGACTGAGGAATTTCTCCTGGAATTCTTCCTAACTGTGGATACTTCGAGCAGGGAAACTCCTAAGCCACGTGCGAGGTATCTCCCCAAGGGTAGTAGGGAAGATGCGGCACTTTACTAATGGATTAGTGGTTTAGAGGTCCATTTGGACATTAAATGCATCCAAATGGGCGAATGGGTCACTATCCCTATTATATAACAAGATATTTAGGATTTTGAATCTT
Organism: Saraca asoca; assembly: GCA_026873985.1. Lineage (NCBI taxonomy): Eukaryota > Viridiplantae > Streptophyta > Magnoliopsida > Fabales > Fabaceae > Saraca > Saraca asoca. The sequence continues at coordinate 4,817 of JANHAO010015677.1, read as the reverse complement.
TAAGGGAGAGATTCAGTCTCGATTTACTAAGTGAAGGGTGACCTCTCCTCATAACAATCTTAGCTGCTCTAAGCTACGGGTCGCTTCTCTAGCTACTAACCCTCTTCAATAACTCTTCCATCTTCGAGCCTAGAGTCTCAGACTGATGATTGGTGTTTCAATGACTCTTGTCATTACCTTGGCTGTGAGAATGGCGCTTAGAAGTTTTATGCCTTCTTCTATGATCACGACCCGGAGTGTGGTGTTTTGACCTATGCTCACAATCATTCCCTGCTCAAGCTTCTTTCTTAGCGTGGGTTGTGGTGCTGCTAGTCATCCTCTCAATTGTCCTCACAGATCTGATAAGTCTCAGATCTTTGTCATGAGTTAGACAATTGGTCTGAACTAGCTCGTCGATGCTCCTCTCTAACAACCTTTTCTTGTTAGCCCACGGGCTATTGGAGCCCTCCTCTAGGTGCAATAACCTCAACTTGCCTTTGTGCACCTTGCGCTTGGGCCTGAGCCAATGCCCTTACTATGTTAACTAACTCCCTCACAGTGTTTTCAAGTGTCTCTTAACGCTAGAACCATGCTTGAACTCTATTCATATCAAAGGCAGTAGGTCAATAGGAAGTGAAAGGTGTCATGCCAACGGTAGCACCTATCATTGGGGTGGCAGAGGTTCCTACCACAAGAAGGATTGAGCCTCTAGTTGGTAGCATTTCTGCTTGTTGTTATCCATGACTGTCCAGTTGACTAGTGACTGTGCTAGAGTTTTTAGTGGTCCTTCCTCTTACCATTTGTGATTAGATAGTGAATCAAAGAAGATAATGCAATTGGGGCCCCACAGTGGGCACCAAAAATGTTGACAGCAAAATTTGGTTCTGAGGATCGAAATTTTATTTAACTAGGTTTTTCTTGAAACCCCAAACTACAGGCCAGAAAATGCAAGTTCGAGTTAGAAGAATGAAAAATGAAGAGAAGGAAGGATAACAAACACAAAACTTTTATCGTGGTTCGGCTAAAGCCCCTTTTAGGGCCCTACGTCCACATTGATCTTTATTAGCTTTATGTAAAAGTTTCTTCGTGAGGTTTTACAGAGATACAATATGGTTATCCTCTCCGTGTTCTTTCAATGTTTCAACAGTGTCTTCATGCAAATTCTCTCTTGCCCCATATGACAAAACCCTCCTCTTATTTATAGAAGTAGAGAGGGTTACAAGTGTAATTTTATAAACAGCAAAATGATCATATACGCCGTACTGGGCATTTAATGCTTGGCGTCAAATAAATGCTAGGTAAATCATTATCAAATATCCGGAGGGTTGTTATGTCGATTTTGGAAGCTAACCTATCGGTTAAGGACACATGTCTCTAGTTACTAACTAGACTTTTTTGTACATATTCTCGGCTCACCGCATTGGCGACATGAGGTTGTGATAAGTGACCTATCAGGTCATGCTTGTTGGTTTTATTGTGCCGACTCAATAGGTTTCCAAGAGGATGGTCAGGCAACGTACTCTTGTTAGTGAGCTGGGATCCTTCTTGGTGAGCTCGATTCCTATTTCGACCTTGCCTGGCATTCTTTAGCTCGTGCCTTCACGAGTTGGCCGTCCTTGCTGAGTGACCTCAGTCCCTTGGCCTTGGGCTTTCTTCATTAGGTTTGTCCCCTATTAGGCTTTGACTAGCCCAATTTACACAATCCAAAAAAATCCATAATAGAGAATAATTTTCTTCATAAATAATTTTAAACAAAATAATTTAAGTAAAGCTTCTAAAAAAAACTATTTTTGTCATAGATAGATGAAAAATTATTTTTTTTAGAAAAGAAATTATTTTTTATAAAGAAAAAAATTGTCTTCTTTTCTTCTCCACTAAGGAAGTCAATTTTTTTATATAAAAAATTGATTTGTATTCTCCTCCACTAAGGACATAGTGTCCACTGAATAATCCTCAAATTCTTAAATTATTTTATTTAATTAAATAATGTTGATAGTGGATTTTGGTTTTGCCAGAATCCAACTAACTGAAGAGGTTCTTCTACAACTCAAACTATAATCTAGTTACAAATATGGTAAATGGACACAAAAAGGCAAGAGGAAGAAGAAGAACAATAGGGAACATAGGGTTTTAACCTGGTTCGACCAAATCTGAGCAGTATTGGACCCTTCGTCCATGATAGTGTTATTACTTTGGAGAGAATTTTATAGAGTTTCAGTATAGCTAATTTTGCCTCTTCTACAAGGGATCCTCCCCCTCCTATTTATAGAAGTTAGGAGGATACAATAATAACTTTACATGTTGTAAATCTATTACATCAAACATTTATTGTACAAGATGGAATGAACTTTAGCAAATCGGCTTCTACAGGTTACTTTCTACGGGTGGGACCCTTGTTTGTTGGGGATGACATAAGCTTGTCTCCCTTTCAGTAAATTTCTAGTTGGAGGCCGCACCTCGCAAACCAAAACCTTCAGCCTGGGGTCACTGCAGGCCTCTAGCAGGGTCGAGCTCACTTGTAGCAAAGCGAGCTTGCGCAGAATCAATCGTTCAATACGCATGCCACAGCCTAGCATCCTCATCCTTAATGAGTTGGTCCTCTTGGACTTAGCTTCTATTTTACTTTGTGAGGTCAAAAATCACCTATAATATAAGCCCCCCAACTCTCAGCTTGCTTCGCGGGCTAGGAGTTGAGCAGTCTTGCCAGCAAAGGGTCTGCTTTGTGTGATCAAGGTTCCTAGTCAACCTATCATTTCATCTATTCTAGACCATTCCTTCCATTATATGTGTCTTATATCCATTGACGCTTCCGCCTCATTTTCTTTTAAGGCAATAAATGAAAGTGGTTAGGAGTTCTTCTAGATTCTTCAATGAGATAAGAACCGCTCTTATTTAAGATAAAGGAAGTCTTCCTTCCTCCTACATAGAGAACTCTGATGGAAACCTCAGACGAGCCCCCTATACCTCAGATTATTTCCTCCCCGTGATGCCAGGGGGTTAAACCTTTCCAGTTGCTCCTGTCTTCTTTCTTTGAATCTTTTGTACTGGGTAGAGAGCTGGAAAGGAGTTCTAAAACAAGGAGGTTAACAAGGGAAAAAGTTGAAATCAAGTATGTTCGCTGGACCTTCTACTAATTGGGGCCCTTCTCCAGGGCACCAATCTTTCTTCAAGTGTTTAGGCTAGATTGACTTGTATTTCAATTTTCTTGATGTAAATGTACCTCGTTGAGGCTTTTTAATGAATGAATTTTTCTATCATTCTTGTGTACTATTCTTCAAATTTTCCATATACAGATAACAACATGAAATTCAACGAGCCATAATAAAATGAAACATTCAAGTGACCAATCAGCCACGTTGCCTGAACAATGATTTTGCATGTTAAAGTATCTTAAGTGATAACTGGTATATAAGCAAGTTGCGTGAAAGCCACGAACGTTTAGGTCGTATAAAAGCTGTAAGCACTTGATCACATGAGAGCTATGATCATCTGGTCACATGAGAGCTATGATTATTTAGTCACATGAGAGCTACGATTCATGAGCTATAGCAACTTAGTTGCTTGAGAAGTGAGTTTATTTTGAGCGTCTCCACACCTCAACTAGACTGAGGGTCACAGTTGGATAATAAGTTTATTTTGAGCATCTCTATGCCTCAACTAGACCTAAAGTCACATTTGGATAATAAGTTTGTTTTAAGCATCTCCACTCCTTAATTGGACCAAGGGTCATAGTTAGATAATGAGTTTATTTTGAGTATCTCCAAGCCTCAGTAAGCCTACAGCTCAACTGGATACATGAGTTTATTTTGAGCGTCTCCATGCCTCAACTGGACCAAGGGTCATAGTTAGATAACGAGTTTATTTTAAGTGTCTCCACACCTTAACGAGCCTGCAGCTCAATTGGACATCAAGTTTATTTTGAGTGTCTCTATGCCTCAGCGAGCCCATAACTTAATCAGATAATGAGTTTATTTTGAGCATTTTCACACAACAAGCCTGCAGCTCAACTGGAAACATGAATTTATTTTAAGTGTCTCCATGCCTCAATCGATCGAGGGTCACAATTGGATAATGAAACTATAGAAGCTATTTAGGAAAACTTGCTACATGCGAGCTATGGGGATCACGAACATTGGATAGCGAAACATAAATTAGAGAGAAGCAATGAAGAGTTGCAAAAGTACCAAGCCAATTGACAAACAAGTTTCTTTCAACAAGGATAAAAAGGAGTGTGATAAATAAGTAAAATACCTATTATTATATTGATTATCACCTCTTGATTTGTTATTAATTTGTGATTTTGTTGTACTTTTTGTTTTAGTTTAGTCCATTTGTTTGTTGGTACTGCTATAGTTTGTATTTACCTTTTCAGGTTAGCAAAAAGGCTTTAAAAGAATGATGAAAGCAGAAGTTTGGAGCACACTTGGATTGAGGAAAAGCTAGGAAATAAGCTATGTGAAAAACCTAAGAAAACCACAATTGACACTGAAGAAATTGAAGAAGCTAGCACTGAACACGGCCTGGCCATATCCTGGGATACGGTTGTATTTTGGGATACAGCTGTGTTTAATGCAACAGCCAACAAATCTCCAGGCAGAAACACAATCAGCCCGTGTCCCAAAGCACAGCCGTGTTTCAAGCCAGTAAACTACTATATAAGCTGATCTTATGCAGCTTGATGTATTCGATTAGTTATTCATTAATTAGAATTAAGCTAAATTATGAGTTTCATTATTTTCTTGAGAGTCTTCTTAGTTGAATTTAGGATTTCCTCTTTGTTTAAAGTTCTTGCAAGAATCCTAGTTTATTTTCATCTGAGTTTTCTTCTTTCAACTTCA
>JANHAO010015676.1:0-14716 GCA_026873985.1 Saraca asoca | reverse complement strand
AAGTGATCATTTTACCGATCAGATAGAATTACGTTTGTAACCTCCTCCCTCATTATAAATAAGAAAGGCATGATAAGAGAGGGGGATTCTGTGTAATCTAGAAAATCTATAATACAAAGAAAAAAAGTGGACGTAGGGGCCGAAAAATGGCTTTCGTTGAACCACGTAAAACTCCCAGTGTTTCCCTTTCTTCTCAGCCATCTAAAAGTTCTTATTGTTCTTCTGTAACTTTTCTCCAACACGCAGTTAGGGGTGTAATACCACGTAACATAGTTGACCAGATTTTGGTGTCAACATATATAATATTTGATTCAATTTTAAATTTTTCATGAAGTATTATCAAAATGACTAAAATATTTTACATAAAAGTTATGCTTTTCTATTAATGCACTAGGTGAATTTTTAAAATGATACTATTGTCATTATTTAAATTTTGCAATGATAGTTTTGTATTTTGTTTCATTTAGGAAGTAGAACTTACATAAGATGGGGTGGGTAAGCCACTTCTCATGCTTTGTGCTCTGTGAAAAGTAAAACTTCCTGAAAAGTATAACTTTCTTAATCTTTTGAGTTAGTGGCCAACTAAATAATCTAAGTATTTTTTACTTCCCGACAAGTTATGCTTTCTCTAGAATTTTCTGCAAAGCAAACAACTTTTAAGATTGTGGGATTATAACTAAAAATAAGAGTGAGCATTCATTCTAATATCTCAATAAGTTGATTCCATGTCATTTTAAGAGAGATATATAGTTAAATCTTGACTCTATACATTAAATTAATTGTGTTGGAATATCATTTTTCATCAATTTATTAAAAGAGCAACTCTACAATACCAGGTTAATCCTATTAATGAAAAAAATTAAATTTAAAAATTTATAAAATGATTCCATATTATCCTCTGAGAAATATTTCTAATCCTACTATGATTTTACGAATTTTAATAATATTATTTCTTATATTTTAAAAGTAAAACAATCATATTTAAATTTTAATATTTATTCAATTATAATATTAAAATTTTTGACTTATTAAAATACGAGAAACAATAATAATGAGAACCTCCTACTGTTAGAAATATTTACTATCATGCCCATTTGTTTGATTATAATAATTTAATATCGACAACATACATTACAATTTTGATAATTCACATTAGTTAAACATATTTGATTTAATAAATAATTGTATGTCAATTAAAAGTGACGAAAATTACCAACTGAAGAGTGAAATGAGTCTTGTGTGTAAGTAAATTAAATTTATCTTTCCAAAATGTAAATATAAGTTAGAATCAGGGTTGACAGGCTTATTCTCATAATTAAATGGATTTATTTCGAATCAAGTTTGAATTCTATGGTCAATCATAATCCAATTCTTTTCATTAATTATGTTTGACGAATCAACGATTTTATTATCTAGATTCCAACTTTTTTAAAATAGAATCATTCAGAGTAGCGTGAGGACCAATAAGTGAGTGCAAATACAATAATAAATAAAAAAATGTAAACATTTTACATGGAGCCAATTAATATATATATATATATATATATATATACACACACACACTAGTTTGTATCCTATAATGCAAAACTTTAATTAATTTTATCTGATAATAATTTATAATACGAATTTAGATTATAAATTATAATATATTCAAATATAAATAAATTATCATCGCATTTTTATATATTAGATGACTATATTATTGATACAACTATATTTATATTAATTATGAAGGAATATTATATTTATTTTAATTTGATAAAGTTACTACATTAATATTTCAAATTAGTTAAACTTATCATTTGAATTGTTTTCATATTTTCAAAAATATTTTATTGATGTTATAGGCATACTTCGAGCTGACTGAAATAGATAGGCAAAGGCCCAACAAATCAGACCAAGATAAGAGGGACGACTCAATCTAAAGTAAGGTCACAGAAGCCAGCCAGCAAATCGCCCAGTGTGAGCTCGAAACCCCCATTAGTTCAAGGTTGCGGCGAGCTCCTCCCGGGATAATTGGACACAGCTAATGCCTGCTTGACAATCTGAAACACACATCAACTAGCAAATCAGCCTCCAAAAACTGACAATAATTTATCTCGCATTTATTACCCGATGCTTAGCATTTGTTGTCTGATGCTTCTATAATCATAGTTTAACAATGTTAAATTATAACTTGTAACCTTCTTCACTTCTATAAATAAGAGGAGAGACCATTGTAACAGAGAAGAAGAGATTGGCATGCAGAAACCTTGTAAAACTACCGAGAGAACTGAAAGTATCATAATTTTGCCAAATTGAATAGTGAAACAACTACTAATAGCAAATACAACAACCGTGGACGTAGGGATCACACTGGTTTTAGCCGAACAACGTGAAAAACTTTGTGTTCACTTCGTTCTTCCACTTCTTGTTCTTTACGTTTTCTTTATACTTTTGCTATCCATACAAGCAGTTTGGGTTCCTGAACCCTCGGTTGATCAATTACCAAAATTTACCATTGACATTTTGGCATGTCCAGTGGAACCAAACAACTTTCCTGTTGAAACACCAACCAAATTTGATAGCGACAAGAAGAACAACTAGGAGTTCTAATGCTACCGCTAACTAACCAGGTAGCCGTGAAGAGCAACAACAAAACCTGTTAGGAGATGGAAGCCCATTCCCAACAAGCGCTTCTGCCTTCCCCTCGGAGACTGGTGGTGTGCAAGCATTGCATTGGCGCCAAGAGGCGCTTGAGAATACTGTCAAGAGACAAATTGACGCAGTTACAACATTAACCCAGATGCCACCCATGTTGCCCAAAAACAAGCTGAAGCTATACCAACCGAGGGAATAGCCTGGGGGCTGCAGAAAGAAGTGCTGGTTCAGGGAGAAAATCAAGCCAGAGAAGGACCTTGACGAGCGAACTCAGCCTGCTCCTTCAACTCATGATCCAAATCACAGGATTACCAAGATCACGGGCATGATAGAAATCGATGACCTGGGAGCTCGCATTACACTGAGTGTTTGATTGCAAGTCGTGATAGTGCTAGGGACCAATGGTCTAAAACACAAGATTCTATTATGAAGGAATTATTGTAGAGGGTGTAGCAGTTGGAAAAACGCCCTTCAGCTTAAGACTAGTTAGATCATTACAAGAAGAGGACCCAATTTTCCAAGGAAATTAAGACGGAACCTCTCCTTCACTGATTCAAAGTCCCTGCCATCCCATCATATAAGGGGGAAAATGATCCTTATGACCACCTGGATGCCTTAAATATCCATATGGACTTCCAAACAAGTAACCCCTTGGTTAAATGCCGTGTCTTTCTAGCTATTCTCAGAGATGTACCCCAGGTGTGGTTCAAGAACCTTCCGGCTTGCAATATTAATAACTGGGATGAATACTAAAAAAGATTTATTGACCAATACAGAGCTCTAAAAAGGTAGCTCGTGCCATCCTATCACCTTGCTACGATTTTTCAGTGGAAAGATGAGTCACTGAAGGATTATATTACTAGGTTTCGCAATGAGGTGAACAATATAGAAAGCCCCTCTGATGATAGCATTTTGATAGTGATTTTAGCGGAACTCCATAAAGATAGGAAGCTGTATGAGAGTATATACAAGTCCACGGTAAAAGATCTGGCAGATTTCTATGAGCAAGCTACAAAGGAGGTCAGATGGGAGGATACCTTTAGTTCAAAAAAGCTTGGACAAAGGAGTGAGGCAACTGGCTCCGCCTTCAATTAGAACAAGAAAAGGAGTTGTCACGGAAAAGGTAAGATGGGTCAAAATGATGGCACCAGAGTTCAATCGGCCAAGAAGGTCAAAAGGGAACGACTCAAGCCCCAGGGTCACCATGATAATTACAATATCCTTTCTAACACCACTGAAAGGATATATGCCATCGAGAGGCATAGGGAAGATTTCAGGCACCTTAGACCCTTGAAGACTTCACACAAGTACAAGGATGCTGGTAGGTTTTGTGCCTACCATAACGACATTGGGCATAGCACCTTTGAATGCAGGTTGCTTAAGGATGTGATTGAAGATTTAATCAGAAGAGGCCACCTGAGAGACTATGTAGTCTGACCTGTAGGGCAGCGACCTCAACACTCCCAATAGTCAGCACAACTATCCTAGCTAGTCAAACAAGAGCAAACAGTCGTGGTCAAATCTATCTATACTATCCATGATAAGCCACATATTACAAGTACCTCATATGGGTCACACGAGCATTACATACAAAGTGCGAGCTATATCCTATCCATGGCCTGTGAACTAGAAAGGCCTGTCAAGAGGGCTAGGACTGTCTCTGAATGCATCACTTTTGTCGATGATGATGCACAAGGAATCCAATCACCATATAACAACACCCTGATCACACTAGCCAAGATTAGCAATACCAAAGTGCGAAGGATCATGCTGGACACTGATAGGTCAGTCAATATTATGTACAAAAAGTGCTTTGAACAAATGGGACTGAGCGAAAGCCACCTAAAGCCTTCGCCTGAGGCCCTCTTTGGCTTCATAAGAGACATAATCTTTTCAGTAGGACAAGTCAGACTCCCTATCACTTAGGGGACAAAGATTGTCAAGCCACCATCCTAGTTGATTTCCTGATCGTTGACTGCCCCACTGCGTACAATATAATGTTGGGATAGTTAGCAATGAATGACTTGGACATGGTCATGTCGACTAGAATGTTGACGGTTCGATTCCCAACCCCTAACAGAGTCAGGTGTATATGAGGTGAACAATATACTGCCAGATGATGTTACAAGGATGCAGTTAAGATTAGGGAAAAATATAAGAGAGTTAACATGGTTTCTAGCAGGGAACCCCAAGCTCCAAGCATGACGGGTATCAGTCACGACCTAGACCCCTATGACCTGGATGTAAATAGGGAAATTGGGCCCATAGAAAAGCTCAAGGAAGTGCAGGTCAGTGAGGCAGACAATGAAAGGTGCCTTAGGCTAGAAAAGACCTTACCTCTCGATGTGAAAGTTCAGCTGGCCGATTTCCTCAAGGAAAACCTAGACATTTTTGCATGGAATCATAAGGATATGGTGGAGATTGATCCTAAGATTATGTTGCATAAGTTGAACATATCCCCTCCATAAACCAATTCACCAGAAAAGGAGACCACTAACCATTGAATAGTCTATCACTCTTAAAGAAGAGGTAGATAGACTTTTGGCAAACAAGTTCAACCAAAAAGCCTATTACCCGACCTAGATAGCTAATGCCATTTTGGTAAAGAAGAAAAACAGAAAGTGGAAAATGTGTATAGATTTTCCCGACCTCAACAAAGCCTATCTAAAGGACAACTTTACACAGAATTAACCAGCTCATTGACACAACAGCTCGACACTAGCTCCTCAGCTTCATGGATACTTATTCAGGGTACAACCAGATACCCATGGAGCCCCAAGATGGGGAGCACACCTTATTTATCACAGATCATGGACTCTATTGCTATTAAGTGATGCCCTTTGGGTTGAAGAACACAGGAGTAACATATCAACGGCTGGTCAATATGATGTTTCAAGAACAAATTGGGAAGAATATGGAGGTTTATGTGGATGACATGCTTGTGAAGTCCAAGCAGGTCATGGAACACATGAGGGACCTAGATAAAAAGTTCAAGATTTTGAGAAAATATCATATGAAATTGAATCCCCATAAGTGTGTGTTTGGATTGGCCTCAGGAAATTTCTGGGGTTTCTAGTTAATAATAGAGGAATTGAAGCAAACCTAGAAAAAATCAAAGTACTTATTGACATGAGGTCTCCAACCGAGATCAAAGACATGTAAAGTTTAACTGATCAGATCATGACACTTAGCAGATTCATTTCTAAAGCAATAGATAGATGCTTGCCATTTTTTGATGTTCTGAGGAAGGTTAAGCGATTCGAATGGACTAAGGAATGTGAGGCTGCATTTCGGCACCTGAAAGAACTTATGGGCTGAGCTCCACTATTATCAAAGTTGTAGGAAGATGAAAAATTTATTCTTTACCTGGGAGTGTTCCAATATGCCATAAGTGCAGCTCTTGTCCAAGAGAAAAATGAAGTCTAGCTCCTAGTTTATTATGAGAGCAAAAGGCTGTTAAATGTAAAGGAGAATTACACACCTATAGAGAAGCTCGCTTATTGTCTCATGATAGCCTCTAGGAAATTGTGGCCTTACTTCCAGGCACATATCATCAAGGTACTCACTCAGTACTCATTGAGGCAGACCCAACAAAATACTGATGCTTTAGGTCACTTGCTTAAGTAGGCATCGAGCTAGCTCAGTTCGACATCCAGTACAAACCAAGGTCGACAACCAAAGGATAAACCTTAGCAAACTTTATAGCAGAGTTTATTGGGCCAGCGAGGAAGGAAGTTGAAACTCCGGAAAGCACATGGTGGGAGCTCTATGTAAATGGTCCTCTTGCAAGCAAAAAGTGGGGGCAGGAATACTGTTAATAAGCCCGGAGGGACATAAAATCCTTTGCATACTTCAATTTGAATTTCAGGCCACCAATAATGAAGCAAAATATGAAGCGTTGCTCACAAGACTTCATCTAGTAAGGGAGGTATGAGCTGAAAATTTGAGAATATTTAGTGACTTTCAGCTCGCTATGTGTCACATAAAGGGCGAGTATCAACCAAAGGGATCAAGAATGGCTATCTACCTCTAGAAGGTTCAAGAATTACTCAATAACTTATAAACGTACGAGATCAATCAGATCCCTTGAGATCAGAATGCACATGCGGATGCGCTAACTCGCTTAGCCATAACCAAGGATGTAGGTTTCTCAAGTGCAATCCTGGTAGAGATTCTCTCGTCACCGAGTATCAAATAGAAGGACATCCCAATGATGATTGTTGTGGTGCAAGGCTTATGGATGAGCCCTATCTTAAAATATTTACGAGACAATGAGCTACCAAATAACAAATTGGAAGCTCGTCGCATGCGAGCTTGAGCAGCTTAATATTGTATTATCGATAACATGCTTTATAAAAGGGCCTTTTCGACCCCACTCCTCAGATGCATCAATGGCCCTGATTGTGATCCCATCTTGGAAGAAATTCATGCTGGACATTGTGAAAACCATGTTGGGGTGCTATCTCTGGCTCAAAAGGCACTTCAGCAATGTTTCTTTTGGCCAACTATGAAAAAGAACGTAATCGACCTAGTTAGACGATGTGATAAATGTCAAAGGTTTGGCAAGATCCCCCGAGCTCCTCCTGCCTACCTTCAACAAATGGTTAACCCTTAGCCCTTCACGATATAGGGTATGGATTTGATTAAGCCTCTCCCTACAGGTCAAGGAAACTACAAGCATGCAGTAGTAGCCATTGACTATTTTACTAAGTGGGTAGAAGCAAAGGAATTAGCTGAGATCTTTTCTTCCAAGATTGAAAAATTCATATAGAGTAATATTATTTACCGATTCAGAGGTGCCTAACAGATCGTAACAGACAACATGACTCAGTTTATCAGTGAGCAGTTAGTCAATTTCTATAGCGACCTCAGAATTGAAAAGAGTTTCTCAGTAGTAGATCATCCTTAGACCAATAGGCAGGTCGAAGCTGTGAACAAGATAATCAAGCAAATCTTGAAAATGAAACTAGAGGGTAGAAAAGGAGCATGGGTAGATAAGTTGTCTAAGGTGCTTTGGGCGTATAGAACCACAACTCACTCCACCACAGGTGAAACCCCCTTCCCGTTGGTCTACGGGTCTGAAGCAATGATACCAGTAAAATTTGAAGTAACTTCACACCGGAGAGCTACTTTCAATCTGAAGGAAAATAATTAACTACTCACTACAAATCTTGACCTCCTCGAAGAAGTAAGGGGCATGGCTTGCCTCAAGGTTGCAGTTTACTAAGAATGGGTTACAAGGTATTATAATAGAAAAGTCCAAGCTCAAAGGTATAGAGCAGGCGATCTCGTGCTGCGCCTTATCTTACTTAGAGCTCGTAAGCCTAGTGAAGGGACCTTGGGTCCAAACTGGGAAGGACCATTCATAGTAAATAAGAATTTAGGCAACAAGTCATACCATCTGGCTGATATAAATGGGGCTGAATTCTCTCAAGCATGGAATGCAGTGCATCTCTGGCCATATTATCAATAAAGGCGAGCTTAGTCTTGTAAATCTATAACATTTTTTAAAATTTCAAATAAAAAGGTCCAAAAATTCCTTTTTTGATTCTATGTTTAGAAAGTTCTCCAATGCATTCCTTTAAAGTTAACTTTACTTATGCTTAACGAAGAAACTATATTCTAAGGTAACAGCCTAACCAATTATCCTGGGGAACTATAAAGCTCATACAATTTGCACTAGCAACGTGAACCACTGTGAACTATTCAATTCGCATATCAAGCATTCAGATCAACAGTTTGCTTCGTCATCTAAAAAAGATAAAAAAGCCACTAGTTAATTTAACATCCCAGTACAAAGTCATAATTTGCTAGCAAAATATTTGATTAAACAAAAATCCAAAGGAAAGATCGTAACAAAAAAGAAATTTCCTTGAAGTAATAGTTCGCACAGATTAACAGAGATATCCCAGTTACAACTAACATCAAGAAAAAGTTCACAAAAGCAGAGCACGAAGCAAAAATATGGAAGCACTATCTAGGAAAAGGCTGGAGGACAAGATGGGTCCTAAGGAGCTGAGGAGTCCATAACAAACACAGACGGATTCTCCATCATCTATTCTTCGAGTCCTATTATGGCTATTTCCCGCATCAGCAAGCTGCTCTTGGCTTGGTCGTTGTCTCGAACAAATAGATCACCAACGATTTCAGCACCTGGGGCCAAGGTTGCCTTCGCATCCTTTATGAAGCCTTGAATGATCGCCTCTATCTCCCCACCAAAGAATGAGAAGTCAAAATTCGGATGCTTTACCACAAGGTGAACATAAAGCTATCAATGCTGTCAGAAATTGTAGGCTTTTCAGCCCGAGTAACCATGGCTAATGCCTCCCCTTTGACCCTAGTGGTCTTCTCCTCGGCCTGAACAACCCTCTCAACAACTTGCTTGACTTCCTCTTTAGTTCTCGTCACCTTGTCCTCAGTATGAGTTGTCCTCTCCCAAGTAGCTTATGTCTTCTTCTTAAGGGCCTCAGCTTCCCTCGCCAACACCGCCATCTCCTATCTCCTCTGCATCAGCTTGTCATTGACCTTATGAAGTCCTGAAAGCAAGCTGGTTGTTTCATAAGCTAAGGCTTCCTCAACCTTTCTTCTCACAACATCAACACTCTGTAGCAGGGCCTCGACGTGCTCCAGCTTCTTTTTTAGCTCTACTACCTTTCTAGTTACCGCAGCCAGGTCATTCTACAATTTGCCCCATTCCTCCTGCCAAGCTATGACCTTGTTACTAAATTTCATTGTTTCCATTGCCCTCTGAAAAAATCAAATGGGATTAGATCACCTGCCAAAGAGTAAGAAAATCAGGGAAGAATGATACTGACCAATAGACAATAGTGAGCTAGTATGCTCAGCAAAGTACTACCGCGGATCTCCTCTTTCTCCAGCAACTTCGTGTGGGCCCCCAAAATCCAATTCACATTATTGTGAAGAACATCGTAGAATGCCAGTGTCTTTTGACTTAGGCCTTTAGATGCATTCCCCTATGTATCCTCAAACTCCTCCTCTAGGCTGATAGCGATCTCCTTCCCCTTGCTAGTCCACTGTTTCTTGGGAGGGGGCTCGGTTAAGGACCCTTCATAATCAGGAGATCACGGTGGCGCCCTCTTAACTTCAATCGATCCCAACTGTGAAATAGGAATTGGTGCTAGTAAAGTCCCCTCTGTGGCTGCTGAGGAGGAAGAAAGACCGGCTTGAGCAGATGCTAAAGTGATAGCATCCCTTAACCTAGTTGAGGGAGGAGGTCTGATCAAATTAACTCTTCCCATGTCACTTTGCTCACTGAAATCAGCTGGAGTGACCTCCCTTACTCCACAAGCTCTGATGTCTTAGGAGTTGTTGAGAAGCTCAGAACCAAGAGTAAGAGAGAGCACTTGAGCCCATAAATGCTCTTCATTAAATTTCAAGTCATTCCACAAATCATCAGAGATAACGAACTGATCGAGCACCTCAATCTCCTCTGTACTCAACTCTAGCCTCTCTTTCCTTGCTCCATCTGCAAAAAACACAACAAAAATCCAGACTTGAGACAAAACAAAAGACAAGATTAGCCTGTGTCCTCTAACTCACCTACTTGGATTCAGAACAAATGAAAAATTTTGAAGACAATACAAGGATGGGCAAGAAACATAAAATCAATAGGTCTTATAATGATCTATGTTGGACTTCCCCTTGGCGTCCCCTTGAGGTAAAACCTTCTTGTATTTAGAAGGATGGGGCAAAAGGTATTAAATCTCTTTCTGTTGTCCGATGCTCTTAATACTATAGAGGTGGCAAAGGACCTTAGCTGAAGGGGTAGAAGGCCATTTTCCAGATGGACCAGTGCTAAAGAAGTCAGGGTGGAGTGTGCATTGGGAGTGAGCTAGAAAGGAGAGAGTTTTAACTCATTCAAAAAATCAATTATGTAAGGGGGGATTGGGAACCTAAGACCTGTATTAAGGTGTTGGACATTGATGGCTATAAACTTATCAAGGAGTGAGTAGTGTGATAGCTGCAAGATGGTGGTAAAACATAGCAACCTTTTGGAAAAAAGTATGCCTTAGCAATCTCTTCGAGCTCTCTATATCTAACGTTGGAAGGGTGACATGTGAAGGGGAAGCAAGCTACAGACCCTTCTAGTCTAGAGCAAGCTATGAACTCACTTACGACCTCACCACTCTGAGAGGTCACGCCCCCAATGACACGAAGTGTCTCCCCGCTCTCTTCAGACTCAGTATCTTCATTGACTATTAGGTGGCGGCGACATCTACGAGGCGGAGACATCTATATAAAAAGAAGAAAGACATGATTAGGTCACTAGATACAGACTGATCCCTAACCTTAAGTAGTTTGTCCTAAAAAGAAGGTCGCAATTGCCTCAAGTTATCGAGACCCAAACTCAAAATATAAGGGGGTTTCGACTATTAGGCCAATGAAGCCTAGAAAACTAGTTAAAAACTCTATCACTGCTAAAAACCCTAATGTCTACCAGTAAACGAACCAAATACAACTAAAAGGAAAATACACAAAAATTTAGCCAGCATTTCAATTTTAGTTGACAGCAAACAAATAAACTCACAAGCACCCCGAAAATAGAAACTCAAAAACAATAAGTCAAGGGAAGAAGCTTATCATGCTAAACAAAGAAAGGGCTCCGAAGCATGAGCAAAATCGATTCCCTGCAACTAGAACTTAGCCTAATAGACTTAGAAAATTGGAATGGAACTGAAACTGGTGGACGGTAGCAAATGGTCACAAAACCCTTAGAGAAGGTGGAGAGGAAGAGTTTGTATATAACGAACTTCAAATGACAGATGAAATGGGGAAAAAGAGTTTTCCAGCTTTTATTGCACACGGTCTAGCCATCAGATTCAAAAGCTTTTCGAATAACACACTATCCAACAGCTCAACGCATGTCATAATTAAAGTAAAAAATATTCACTAAAGACAGTAATCATTACACTGCCGACAAAAATCAAAGAGTCGTGTATAAAATGAGCATGTCAAACTATCTGCCAAATCACAAATCATAACCTATGAGCTACTATTCTGGCCATTCTATGACTAGCCTATCCAAAGGCCCAACTTCCATGTGACCTAATAAATTGTAACTTTCTTATTACTTATTCCCCACTTCAGCTCAGGCATACCTAATCGCCTACTGACAGGTCGAGCGCACCTAATCACCCTTATGACCTCATGCCAATGCGTGCACACCTAATCGCCCACTGTCATTTGACTTTGCTTCAACTTAGGCCCACCTAATCGCCTACTGATAGTTTGGGCGCACTTAATCACCCTCGTGACCTTATGCCAGTGCATGCGCACCTAATTGCCCACTACGCATTCAATCTCGCTTCAACTTAGGCACACCTAATCGCCTACTAATAGTTCGGGTACACCTAATCACCCTCGCAACCTCATGCCAATGTATGTGCACCTAATCGCCCATTGTGCATTCGACCTCACTTCAGCTCAAGTACACTTAATTACCTACTGACAGCTCAGGCACACTTAATCATCCTCACGACCTCATGCCAGTGAATGCTCACCTAATAACCTATTGCGCACTCGAGCTCGCTATGGATTGGGTGCACCTAACCGCCTGTGAGCTTAAACTAGTTAACGTGCCATCTGAGTATTCAAAACATAACTTTCATGTGATTCACTACTCATAACACTCATGCGATCAAAAAGCTTACTACTAGCTGAAGCACTTTGGTGCTCGATTTTATTGTCAAATTGAAATAAACCAATTGGTTGGTTATTTAGCCCATATTCATTCAAACATAATGCACAGGGGCATACATGTAATCCTCTGCCATATATTAATCACACAACAAGATGCGACTGAGGAAACAACAATGATATACAAAGTTTCATTAAAAAACCTCTTCAACGAGGTAAATTTATATAAGAGAATTTGAAGCACAAAGACTGGGATAAACCTACAGCTATAATAAGCAGGAGGAATTGGCCTTTTAGAAACTACAACCTAAAAGCAGGCTCTATAGCTCCTGACGCTTAGAGAAATTGACTGGATTATCTCGCTATGCAAGGAAACCAAAGAACAAAGGTGAAGAGCTACCTTAATCTGCTTGATCATGAGAAGGATGTGGAGGAAGGTAACAAATCTTCCCAAGATCCTGAAAGATGAATTGTCCATGGAAGCTTCTGATAACAAAACTTCCCAAGATCCTCAAAGAGAAATTCTCTTAGTAGGTTGTACACACCATTTAAAGCTCCATCAAGGGTTTGTACTACCATGAACATGGAGGGCTCGTCTAAGATACC
This sequence comes from Saraca asoca, assembly GCA_026873985.1. Lineage (NCBI taxonomy): Eukaryota > Viridiplantae > Streptophyta > Magnoliopsida > Fabales > Fabaceae > Saraca > Saraca asoca. The sequence goes on along the minus strand of JANHAO010015676.1, from coordinate 1,813 downwards.
TATCAAGTTTTCTCTATAAAGGAAGAAGAGTGGCTTCTTGCACTTTATATATAGACTAATCTGACTCTACTAAAGAGTCCGGAAGATGTCCAGCTGCTCTTGATTGAATGGTTCGAAAAAAAGCAAGACTACCATGCTAATAGCTGTAAAATGTGCACAGTAAGAGATATGGCCAAGGTGCAAATGAAATGAAAGATTGAAGCATGACATGACAACATAGTAGACTATGAACAAAAGCTTTGACTATACGATAAACTACAAATGAAGGACTTGGCAGCATCATAAACTGCGAATGAGGGAACCCTGCCCGTAAGAAATAACTCCCGACTCGCAAAGTGAATTGAGGTTAGGGGCTAATGTTATGGGCATACTTCAGGTTGACTAAAATAAGTTGGCAAAGGCCTAACAAGCCAGACTAAGACAAGAGGGATGGCCCAATCTAAAGCAAGGTCACAGAAGTCAGCTAACAGGTCACCTAGTGCGAGCTCGAAGCCCCCACTAGTTAAGGTCACATAGCAAGCTTCCTTCGGGATAATTGGACATGGCTAATGCCCACTTGATAATCTGAAACATACTTCAACTAGCAAATCAGCATCCAAAAATCAACAATGTTAAATTATGACTTGTAACCTTCCCTGCTTCTATAAATAGGAGGGGAAACCATTGTAACAGAGAAGAAGAGATTGGCATGCAGAAACCCTATAAAACTACTGAGAGAACTAAGAGTATCATAATTCTGCCAAATTGAATAGTGAAACAGCTGCTAATAGCAAATACAACAATCATGCATGTAAGGGTCATACAGACTTTAGTCGAACTACATAAAAAACTCTGTGTTCACTTTGTTCTTCCTCTTCTTACTCTTTACATTTTCTTCATACTTTCACCATCCATACAAGTAGTTTGGGTTCTGAATCCTCGGTTGATCGATTACCAAAATCGATTGTCAATAATTAATATATTAATACTCAGGTGAATTTATTTATAAAATTTCGTTTAAAATTTTGAATTAACTATTTTATGTAAAAAAATTAATTATTTAATTAATAAGATTTCATATATTTTCATAACTAATATATTACCTTACAAAAAAATATATAAATTTCAAAAATATTTTTTATACAGTTTCAAAAATATTTTAAATTGAAATTGTGATAAATAGTTAAAAGCAATAAAAATTTCAAAAAGATAAAATATAAAATATCAAATTTAATATTTGATAATTAAAGATAATACAAAATTTTAAAAAGTGAAAACTTTTAGATAGACATTATTTATTAAACTATAATTAGATATTACTAATCATGTGTTCATAAATATTTTATTTCTATATAAATATAATTGTTTAATTATATATAAATTATTAAATACACATAAAAGTAATTCAAATTGAAATTTATTAATGAATTTAGACTAAAAATTAGATGTAGATAATATTATTAAATATTTTTTTTGAAATAGATAATTTTCATAAAAAATAAGAATATATGACATTTTTATGGTTTATAATTTAAAAATTAGATAATATATTATTTAAATTATTTAAATTTTGAATTATGCAATTCATTAAAATATTTTTAACATTAAATATTTAAATACTATCAAATTTTAGGTTAGATCATTTCAACAATATTAAAATAGGTATCAAAATTATATTATTTAAATAAATAAATAATTCAAATATTAAAAAATTTAGAAACGAAAGTATTATTTGATAATTAAAAAAAGTAAATTAATAATTCAACAATTTAATAGCAATACAATTAATAAAAATTAAATTAGAAATAAGTTATAGATAATTCAAATGAATAAT
>JANHAO010015675.1:0-14716 GCA_026873985.1 Saraca asoca | reverse complement strand
CATGGATCTAGTGAAGTAAGGAACAGTATAGTACAACTTTCAATTGGATAATTTTTAATTATGCTCGATTGAGAACAAGTACACTAAAAAATGTGAAATAAATTACTTGAATTCTAAAAAAGATAAATATAATATAAATTTTCTAATAAATGAGTGCATAACAATTCCCATGGCTTAATGTGAAGAACAGAAAAATATGTGATGACCAGTGAATGCTTATGAAAATACTGACTCCGCTACAGGCAATAATAGGGTGGCTCTCACGTAGAAATGACTATTCTTGATAAATCGTTTGGTTGAAACTCCGATGGTGCCCAAGTGGCAATATGTCCGAGTGGTTAAGAAGAGTGACTAGAAATAGGTTGGGCTACGGCCCCGAAGGTTCGAACCCTGCTATCGACGTCTGTCATATCTGTTTCCGTGCTGGCTCTGATCGAATTGCTTTATTGCACTGTAAAAATTTATTTATTTAATATGAATGATAAATTTTTTATTCATATCATAATTTTATTTATTTAAATTTAAATAATTAGTAAGATTTGTTTTATTAAAGTTGTAGCATTTAAATTTTTTATTTATAATAGAATTTTATTTATCTAATATGTATGATGAATTATAGTATAATTTTCTAGGAATTTTTTCTTCTATTTGATTATAGTACTTAAAGTTAAAAAAAAATATTTTGATGTGGATAAAATATGATACATTTATTTTTTTAAAATTTTTTTTGCATTTCATACATTAAAATTCGTTATGTTAGTTTTTAATTTTTTATCAAGTTAAAAATAGAAATTTTAAATATAGATTACATAAAAAATAAATTAGAAAATTAATTAGATTACTTAATTAATTTTTTAATTTATAGTTGTTGATTTGGTACTTAAAATTTATTATCATATTAAAATACTTCAATTTGTAATTATAATTAATTATTTATGGCCAATTTTTATTAGATTTAATAAAATAATTAGTAATACATATGTTTAATATCATTTATTTTGATAATTATTGGATGATTATTATTTTTAAAATATCAGATAGAAGCACTTATCTCTTAAACCCTGGTCCAAGCAAAGGTTCGTTACTCCAATTACAACACCGGCATATTTCAAAAGCAATATGGCAAAAGAACAAGGTTAATAATATGGATGAAAGTTAATCATTTTAATAAACTGTTCAATTTGTTTGTTACGTTAAACACATTACTTCAAATTTCTTTTTACCTATAGGTCAATCGTGTGTTTTACATCAAAAGCTTGGGTCACATTCCGTCCCCTTACCACGTACGGATCATTATTTTCGGTCATCAGGGTTTTATGGCATTTCGAGAATTAGATACATAAATGTTGACTAGCCTCTCATCAACACATTTATTAAGAGATAGCAATCCGAGACACATTGTTCCACATATCACAAGGAGAAACGATAGTCACACTATAAGATGTAAAAGCCAAATTAGGACTCCCTATGAATGAAGCGGTGATTGGCGCGACTCAAATGCCATGGTATGGAGTATGTCAGATATTGTTAGATAATGTTCCACCAAATGAACACTATTTCATCTATGGCCAAAAGTTTAGCCTAACATGGTTACAAGAATGCTTTGATGCTCTCTCGGATAATACTAATGAGGAATCGTGCAACAATACACACGTGCCTACATACTGTTAGTTGCAATATCATGTAATGACAAGTTGAACCCCTATGTGCATTTGATCTTTTTGTCCCTACTAGCTAATTTACAAGATGCAAGAAGATATAGTTACAGGCTTGTTGTCCTGTCATAGGCATATAGAGAGTTGTGCAAGGCATCCAAGACACAATGTGATGACATTTATGGATGCATGTTGCTAGTCCAAATTTGGGCTTGGGAAAAAATCCTAAGCATTGCACCAACTAGGAAAGGTTGGTTGAATGCTAACCAATAAGAGCTGATGCCCTTGGCTTTCAAATTGTGTGATGCTCAAGACACAATAATAACTTCAAGCCACATATTAAGTACGTCTAGGCTCTATTAGATCATTTAAAACTAGACCAAGTATGATTAATTGACCTTATTACATTATTCTAATTTATTACATGAATTTAAATTTCTATTTGTGACATTTATTGCGATTATAGTTTATGATGACAGGTTATCTGAGAGCTATATAAGGGTGATATGTTAGTGACACTGCTAGAGTATTGTACATTGGGACAGGAGATTTGGTGTTCACAGGTACCTTTGATATGTTTCCACATTGTTGAGTGGCATAATGTGGATAAAGTCATCAGACAATTTGGTTTTTAACAATATATATTATGTGGCTCAAATATGGATGACATTTTGCATGGGTACACATTACAAGCTAAGGAATCTTAGGATTGGATCACTATGCATGAACGGCAGATTCAACTTTGGAACAACCAATGACAATGAATCTTGCATAGAGTGCCAACATCAGGACCATTACACTACAATGATAAGTACATAAGATAGTACAAAATGGTGACAAGACATTGGATTAGTTTGAGCAGTGTAATAGACGATTCAGTGGTATAATTTAGTGTGTTTAAAACTAATTATATAAATTAAACTTAGAAATAGTAGTTAATAGTTTTCTTCTTTTATTTCTATGACATACTAACCTTGGACTAGAGTTGCAGCATTTAGCATTCATCAATGCTAAGAGTATATCATGGTTTAAGGTTGACAAATTGGCATTGAGTTAGTAGATATTGTAGGTGAGCATCATAGGTTCAAAGCACATTATACTAACATCCCACCTCCATTGTTTGATATTTAAAGACCAAGAATTCATGTTGAACTAATTCTTACATGTAGACATCCCTGAACAACATGTCAGCGAAATGACGAATGTGCAAATGATGTAGGACCTTCAAACATGGCACTTACTCCAACATATAATGAGGTGGCCACGTCATACACACCATAGGCTCCTTCTTCATCACTGTGTACATATTGAGGAGAATATACATTTGGTGCAATGTCATATAGCAAGGCAAGCTCCTCATACGTACCACAACTTCCTTCTTCATCACCATATATGTATGATGGACAACATGTATATGGCATGGTGTCATCTTCCTAGGAATAAGAATCTTTCATGAACGAGCTTTTTCAGCATTTTCCATAGACACCATTGTTTCTATTGCTAATAGCAGGCTCAGACATGTTTTTCTTCCCTTCATTGTATTACGCTAAATTTGGTTTGCAACCTACAACACCATCTTCAATGTATGCATATGTAATGGTAACTGAGCCTTTGGCTGACCCTCCATAACCAATTTGAATGTAGTCAAGTTGCCGAGCTCATGGTGCAAGAGTTTATTATGGCACAGGTGGATATGTAATCAAACACATGGGGCAACACCAACGTCCACCTCAACATCAATAACAGGAGCATGAATACGACTCTAATTCAAACTAGTGTGAATGTTGTTGTATGGTATTATGTTATTTCAGACATTTGTATTATAAATGTTGTTGTTTAGTGTTATGTTATTCTAGACATTTATGTTGTGATCTATTATTACTACGTTGCTTAATTAGATATGTCTTTAAAAAAGTAGCTTTAAAAAATTTCATGCATAACTATCTAACAATAACATACACATTCGAATGTAGACTTAAAAGTACATAATTCTTTATAAAGTGTTCCAACAACACCTTACCTAACAATAACACACACATCTAAATGCAAACTTAGAGTATATCATTAGTAATAAAGTGTTTTGATGACACATTGCATTACAATAACACACATATAAGAATGTGGGCTTTAGGGAATACTTTTCTTCATGTATCAAGGCCACAACAAGGTTGAGTCCCAACATGGTGGATAAAATAACCAAAACCTCTTTGCTTCCTCATGTGTATGAAATGACTTATAGACAAAACTATCTAAGTCATGAATTTAATGCCATAGCTCCACCAGGTCATCAAACACATTACATTTCTTACCTTTCAACATAACATAGTAGGAGTTGTCCCATCCCCAGTAATACAACATATCAGAAGGCTTCTTCAGTTTAGAGCTGTCAGCTTCATCATTGGTTGACTTCTTGCCCTAATCGTTACATGACGTATGGACATGGGTTACCTTGGATTTTTTGGTCATTATGCACTCCAAATTTAAATATCATTTTTTTATAGACAATTCTATAATTATTGAAATATGTATATGAAAACATATGTACATTGCAACAAATGATATCATGCATTAAAATACTTACAATAAAAGAAATTACTTTGCAACCACTATTTAAATAAGGAATTGTTACAGTGTCATTAATTATGCCTAAAGTTTTAGAACAATGATTACGGCTATAACCAACATAACAACACAAAGTACACCTTTGTCCTTTTCCTTTTTCTCTATCCTATTGTTCTCCGGAGTTCATCTTATTATGAATATAGATAGACCTCAATTGGCCTTACTTTCTTAGTCTAGAATAATCTGGTAACAATGTGGAGCTAGTAACCTATGGCTAGTAATCTTGGTGGGATATCGATTGCCACACACCTCAATATGCACTCATAAAAGAGTCTATATGATATATGGGGTATATGTATTGGTGGAAGTCAATGTGAATAACGTGACAAGTTGCAAGAGCGTGTAAACATAGAAAGTGTAGGTGCTAGAATTTTCTGTAGCTGTATGTCCTTTGACTGAGGTTAACAATCTATGTGTTACCTTTTTTGTCGGTGCGTGCATAGAATTTTGTCTCTACTTGAAATATTCCATTAATCCTATCATAAGTATGCATTGAGAAAGTACTAGCCTTTCTGATATTTTTCTAAAGATTAACTATAAAGTCATTTGAATATCTATACCCAGACGTAATCCTTTCCTCACTTTCTTGCCCTTATAATACAAAGTATGCTGCCAACCAATAAAAGGTACTTTGCACCAGCGTAGTGATGGGCAAATTTTGTGCTCCTTTGAGAGTACCATTTACAGTCTCTACTAGATTAGTTGTCATGTGTCTAAAGTTGTGCCCATCGTCAAATGCTTGAGCCCACTTTTCTTCTAGAAGTGCCTCTACCCAACGTCTTGCCTTAATGTTTAGGGACCATAACTTAGTTAGTATAAGATCATACTTCCTTGGCTGCTTCTTATACCCTATAATAATAATTACAACAATTAAAAAAGAAAACATGTGAACTTAATTTAATCAGATATAATGGCAAGAAATGGTTACCCATGTTTGTAATGTGTCCTTTAAGGGATATATTCTTAAAGTGCCTACTAAAGTTGTTGGCCACATGATAGATACAAAACCAATGATAACCATAAGGTGGCTACCATCCAAAGGATTCATATTCAACTGTCATAATAATCCAGTTGTGGCAATCATTAAGCATAGTCCATCAGCATTGCTAATGTGCATTCATATCATGCCCAAGAACCATGACCAATTAGATTTGTCCTTTGCCTCAACAATTCCAAAAGCAATTGATAATGCTTTGCGATTCCTATCTTGTATAGTTGTAATCAATAGACTGTGCTTGAGCTTCCCATATAAGAAGGTTTCATTAATTTTTAAAATCAACTTACATAAGGGAAGTGCATCAATATAAGGTTTAGATGCCCAAAATAGTTTCTCAAATTTCACATTATTAGGGTCAAGATATTGTCCTTAATATAAATCTCCAATTTGCAATTGTACAATTGTCTCAGGGTTCATTTGTTTCATTGTCACCAACTAGCTCGACAACTAACAGTACGAGTCATCTGAGTTACCAAATATTCATCTAATAACCTTTTATTTTCCTAGCCAAGCTTTCTTGTAGGAAACTTGGTAAAAGAACTATGATTTTATTATCTATATTATCTCTTTTGATGTGGTTCTTAGTTGCTTCGTATAGCATGAGGCAATAAAATCATATTCTAATTGCTTATGATCTAGTAACATGCTAGTAAAGACATAGGTATGAAGGCTACTATATTTTTTAGCAACCCAACAATCTTTCTTTGAATTAAAGTTTACCTTGAGCCACCGGTTGCAGTCTGTATCATATTATGTGCATCACACATCTACATATAATGGTTGCGACTTTAGGATTCTATAATTTTGATGCCTACTAATTGAATATCATTACATCTTTTTGGCTTTGAAATTCCAAACTAAAATAAAACTCTTGACCATTAGTCTAAATGGGATTGCCAATAGTTGATGTTCACGTCTATCTAGTGCTTCCTAATTGACATATGAGATATGTGATGATGGAGGTATATATAGTGGTACTGGTTCAGGAAGCCCTTCCTCCTCATCTTCATGGTCACATGATAGCTATTCATCATCACCTTCGTACAAGCGGTCTATGCTGGACAAATATAAATATTGCTCATCTTTACCATGTACAATGCCTACCATACCACTGTTAGATGGACTAGCAATATTATGGACAGTATGGTAGTAACTTTGTTAAAAGAATATTTCCACAAGTTGAGAATTCAAATTTATTACCTCAAGAGCATTATTTCTGAGTTGAGATGTTATATTAATCTCTTCATTTTTTGTGTTCTCTATCTCAAACTCAACATATAATTCTAGTGCACCAAGGTTAGGAAATTGATTATGACAGCAAAACATGGTGCTTACTTTGTCATCATCAAATAATCTAAACCCTTAGTAACACATAATGTGGTGGCATGATGTAGGAAACTTATACATAATGGATGAGACATGTCTTCTGGTTCCTACTTTCAACTTTGACAAAATTTTTCACTTAATATCATTTAAAGTCATATTCCTATCTAATCAAAAGGCTCTTAGGTATGAACATTCAAAGGTTAACCCATCATAACCATCGTACATTTTCCCATTATTGTAAATAACTATAATCGATGGTCTAGACATTTTTGAATTTAGACAATCATCATAAAGTTAGTATAAAATAAATGGCTAATATGTCAAAAATAACTAGCTAATATGTCAAAAATAACTATCTTTCTTTAAAGAGAAATATTATGAGAATTAATACATGTTTTCTATTAAAAAATTATTAAATCAAGAATATCATTTTCAAGATAGTATAGAAAACACATACCAATAAAATATCATAAAAAACTAAATATAAAAGAAAGCATTATTTTGATAAATACTATTCAAACAATCAATATGTCACTCAAAAAATCCTATTTTACTAACAAAGCATACATATAATATTTGTTCTTTTACAAATATAAAGGTGCATGCATAAAATAATATATATATATATATATATATTATTATGCATACATACTAAACATATAAAATAATATCACAAAAAAAAATTAAACATAGCATGCAAAGGCTAAAAAATATGTAACATATATCTCTCTTTTTTACAATAAAATTAAATAATACAAGCCTTACTACTTAAATGAATCAAACATAAATGTACAAAAAAAATTAAATAATAGATTTAATTTAAAAAGTGAATGTATAAAATCAAAAAATAAATTATCATATAGTAGTTTACAATATATATAGATTTATAATTATGCAAATGGAATGCAAAGCCACATTAAACAGTAACTAGTAAGGTTTTCAACTGTTAGCCTAGATTACTTTAGCTATGTATTTTCCTTGGTTTTAATATTGAAAAATAATTTTATCTAACAATATGTTTTAGTGTTTTTAATTTGTTTTGCAAGTTCAAAGAAATATGATTCAAGAAATCCAAGATTAGTTTTAGGAATTATTTTATTTTAATAGGATCTTTTGTAGATGAGTTCACATGATATTTGATCTAAATATTTTAACTAAACAATGAGGTAGTCTTTAAACCACTTAAAGAAAACTATAAAATAGTTTTTTACTTCATGAATTGATTTGCACCTCAATACATTGAAGAACTTATGAAAAATTCATATTGAAATCGAAGTTGCAATTGATTTATGAAATACAGATTTGAAATTTTTTTTTTTTTACCAAAGGTTAGGAAAAAGTCTTACTTCGATGCAGTAATCAATTTAAAAGCTGTGAACAATAGAATGAACTTTGATTATGACACCAATTAATTAGTTATAACCACTTGTAATCAATTTCATCATTGATGCAACAACTGAAAATCAGTTATTCTATTACAAACAGTTACAATAGTTACAACAGCCCAACTACCTTCACTATTTAAACCAGTTTTCACAGTTTTTCTTCATATTCAAGTAAGAAAACATTTGAGAAAAAAAGCTAAACACGTTTTTGCTCTACCTCAACAAGTTCTGAAATTGAATCAAGCTTTTGGATCAAAAATCAATTGAGTTCATCTTAGATTGTTTGAGATTTTCATCTCAAACTAGTAGCATTGTATTTTTCAACCTTTTCTTATTTCTATTTCTTTATTTGAGATTTCTAGGGATTTAGAAATTTGTATAGATTTAGAAAAGCTTGTTCTAATTCTTTTAGGTTAGTAGAAAGCTTGTGTAATTTCTTGTGTTCTATGTAAACAAGCATTTCAAGAGCTTGATAAATCATGATAGTTTTCTTTTAATTGAAAAGGTCTTTCGGTTGAGAAAGATCAAGTAAAGTAGATTTGAATTGCGATTTCAATTTAAGTTGAATCACTTTAAAAATTTATGTCTTCAATTTCTTTTTCTACATTTATATCTTGTTATTCTTGTTGCTACATTTATTATTTATCAATCTACTACATATCTCATAAGAAAAGTTAATGTTAGACAAAGGTATATACAAATTCCCTAACAGGAAAAGGGCGAGATTTGTTTATATTCCTGATTTTAATCTTTTACTGCAACTATCATCAACAAATTCTATAATGTAAAATTTAGCAACAATATTGTATTTCATTTACTTGTTGCAACTACATTGCCATTTTTTTCATTCTATTATATTATTTACAATATGAGTAGTCTTGAATTTATATCTAGAAACTTTTGCTAAAAAAACCAAATATCCTAGATTTTGTAATTGATATGGATGGAAACTCAATATAAAATAGCTACTTTATTTTTGTCAACTAACAATTAACATGATATCATAGTTAATTATACCAAAAAATTCTTGACATATTAAATTTGTGTATCTTGCATATTATATTAAATAGAAAAACTATTTACGTCTAATTTAAAGAACAAAATGAGTTTCCAATTGCCTTACTAAGTTAAAAAAATTAAAACTAGTATAATATATAAAATATAAAACACTATATCTAATGTAAAGGCAAAAAAACATATTAGGGGTATCTTCATTTTGTATAAAAAAATTATATAACACAACCCTTAAATATAGAAAAGGAAAAGTAACATTAGATCTAACTTTTAATATGCAGTACTAAAATTAGGAAAAAAAAATCATCATACATACTAAGTAAATAATATATCATCATCAACAAAAAAATTAAAATTCTACAATATTAATTAAACGAATAAAAGAAAATTATACAAATTAGTGACTAATTTAACCTATAAAATTACCTTACAAGGAATATTTGCACCAAATGCAACTCAACAATGTTTTAGCAAATGGTGATGAAGAAAATTTTTCAAGACTAAAAAGCAAAAAAGTGAAAAGGTTTAGAATAGATAAAAGTGGGATGGAAGTTTTCTACGATAGAAGGAAAGAAGGGAAGGAGTATTTATAAGAAATAATAAAAACTTTTAAATTAAAAATTTTCAAACGGATATTGACATATGAAAGGATATTATAATGTTTTTTTTTTCAAACTGGGTAAACATTTCTGCAACCAATGTATATACTTTTCCAGTTTAAAGGGACATAACAAAAGCACAAGTGAACAAATTATGTGGAAAACGTTGGTGTTGCCAACGTTTACATTGTGTTGCTTAGTGCATGTTAGAGCAACAAGGCAATGTTGGCGTTACCAATGTTTACCCTTTTGGAAACGTTGGTAGTGCCAACGTTTTAGCATTGTCTACTAACCTTCTGTCCAAGTGGACATCATATGAAAATTACTTTCAAGCCCACATTAGAAAGGGAAATATTTTCCTATTCAACCTTGACTGTGGCAAAAAGCCCTCAGTTTCTACATTTTTTTTAATTTATTCCTTTTTATTTAATAATTATTCCTTTTTTATAAGAATTTCCAATGTCCTATAATTTTACTTATGGACTTAAACATTCTAGGTGGAAGACAAAACAAAGTATCAAGGAGACAAAGCCAGAATTTCTGAGGTTTTCTTGTATTTGTTTATTGCCATTACTAAAATCCACAACTAATTAGCTAGGTAGTCCTATAAGTTTGAAATGTTTATGTTCTCTTAAGTGAAGGTAGTGTCCAAGTAATCCCATTAGCATAACTCAAAAGATAGAGAAAAACATATAGTATAGAGTTACTAACAAATTATTAACATAAAAATCCAAAAAAAATATCACAAGAGACAAAGCTAGTGTACAATGAGAAATTTAGAGCTTGTATAAGACAAAAATCTTTATCTTAGTTAATGTCACATAACATTTTACAATCTCCACTAACCAATTAGGAAATAATCCCATTCTTTGTCTAACATAAAACCTTGAAGGCAAGTTCTCTCCCCGAAGTCTAAAGATCTTGCACATCTCTTTGATTGCACAGTTGCACTATTCCATTCGCACTTTGATTTCCCTTACTCTATTGTGTTTTTCCATCTCCAGAGGATTGATTCAACAAACTTGATTTGGAATCAGTTAGTTACAAATGAATTATATCCATTTTCTTCTTTCATTAAATCTTTCTTTTTTTTATCCCTATATTTAATCTAATTCTCTATCTAATTTCAAGTTTTGTTTTGGGATTTTTTTTCTTACTTTCTCTGATTTATTGTAATTCTTTTGCATTTTCTTTTTCTTTTTTGCTTACTATTCAACTTTGTTTTATGTTTCATTGCTTTTCTACTTGCTTTTCAGGTGATTTTACTATTTTTGTTTTAATTTTATGTTTTTTATTTTGATTCTATTTCCTCAAATGTATCCAAAGATATGATTTTTTTGTTCCCCTTTTCATGATGATGTCCTACCATTGGTGGAGGATCTCAAATTGAATGAGGTAATTCTCTCTTCTTTCATATTATTATTGATTACTTGAGAAATTTTCTTTCTGGGCTTTCATTTTTCTATCAACATCTATGGTTTGCTTGTCTATTTTGAAAATTTCCTTTCAGTTGCCCAAATTCAAATTCAAGTTTGCTTTGATACTTTGTTCTAATTTTTTTCAGTCACAAAGCTTTACTTCTCCATCTTCTTCTAGCACTAACACCATTCCCTTCAATTGGCAATAGATTCAGCTTTTGGAGGGTTGTGATGTTGAAATTTTTGGATTTGAGGTTTTTCATTTGATGTAATTGTTCACCCTTCGACTCTTTCTTTGAGTTTTTTTTTACCCTTTTTTTTTATAATTTTCAATTGATTTTACTATTGTTTTGAATTTTCTCTTGTTTCATATTAGTTTATCTTTGTTGAAGTCTTTCTTAGTTCATGTCATAATCTTACGTAAAAGCTAGAAACATAAATTGAAGACTATTTGCTAAGAAACTTATATCCACTTATGATTTAGCATTTTAACATAGAACAACTCAAAATCTATATTTAATTGTTGTGTTTGACCTTACTTTTTTCCCCCATTAACTTGCTTTTTACATTAACATATTACAAGTCCTTACTTGCTCTTTCACAACTTCTACAAAACTAATATTTTAGTGCCTATTATGGGACAAGTTTTTGCAAGGGACGTTAGATCAAAGGTGTACGTTCATCATGCTCTTTATTCCTTTTTTGTGTTGAAAAAATAAAGGTTGAGTATTCATAGGTAAATAAGTGAAAGAAGCACTATTTGTAGCCCTTGAAATTAAAGGCTTAATATTGCAAAATTAGAATTATAGCCTTTACAACAAAAACATACTTTTATTTCTACCATGTCCTTCACAGAAACATTAGTTGTGCTTTCATTTACTCTCTCTTCAATGGAAAGCTTTGTACATCCCATTATTGACCACCCATACCTTTGTACAAAGTAAGAGACCTATTCATTTTATCACTATAATAGAATGACCATTTCCATCAATATTTCTATATGATGTAGATGTTATTGATCTTGTATTCTTTGTTTCAAAATATATATTCCTAAACTCTATGGTACCCTTTTAAAGACAACAAAGAGCTTTTAGTTATGTCCTTCACCCATTATATGATGCCCACTAATTGATAAACTATAGTTATTACTAATTCATAAATAGTCACCATTTGTATAGTGTATTTATTTGGTGAACTAGTCTATTTGGCTTAGAACTTAAATGCATAGAGATATAATGCTTTAATTTCTCTTATTGTTTAACTTAGTTACAACTGTTCAAAAGTTTTACTATTCACTATAACATTGTTATTTATCATTGTTTTCTTATAATTTGGAATAGAGGATAAGTATGTATTAAGGATTGATAAGGAATTTGCAAGAAAGATGCTAGCTAGTGTAAACCTTGTCATGCATCAGTGTCTCCATGGTAAGTGAAGCATGCATTAGACTGATTGATTTCCATCCTTTAATGTGTGATTTCTGATGAACTCTATCTATAATCAGAAGTAAATCTATCTAAATTTGCTTCTGTGCTTTATTTCTTAATACTTCAGTTTGTTTCATTTCAATTACTATCACTCTTAATACTTTTGTCTAATTGTTTTGCAATTACATTATTTGGAGCATGTGGTAAGATTTGCTAAAATGTTGGTTTGTTCTTGAGGGGTTTAATAGGTTATTTTTCCACTAAATGTATGTGCACAAAGAATTAGGATCATAGGATTTTTGTGGTTTAGAACAAAAGATAGTCAATGAACAAAGTATTGGTAGTCAATATGTTTCAACTATCTATCTTCCTATGTAAATCTTTAAAGGTGATGTTGTTGTACATTAGGGATTTGTGTTTGTTTTTTGGACTCTCAACAATCACATTGCTATTATCTCAGTTTTTGGTTGCCACCCTTTATGTAATTTTTTCTTTTTTTTTTTATAAAAAGGTTATGTGGGTTCTATAACTTGATCTCCAACAATTGTATGAGAAAAAATAATTAAGGGTCAAAATAGGTTCTTTAAAATATCTTTGAAGGAGACTATCTTGCTTTTTAGTGTTTTGTTTTACTATATTGTTTAGTCAAAGTCTCTTATTTGTCTTTTAACTTTATTGTTTAATTATGCTAAGCAACCTTCAAATTCTATTGATTCCTATTCATGACATTGGCAAACTCAATATCATTAAAAAGCATCTAAATAAACAAAATAAATGCATTTTTTTAATTAACAAATACAAAAATTCTAATTATTAAAATTCAAAAAACATTCTAAAGTCTCCTACCCACACATAAATGTCATATTGTCCTAAATGTAAAGTACAAAATCATTTATAAATTATGGACATATAAAATAAAAGAGATAGGGAAAACGAGCAAATCGCTTACATTGCCTCCTATGAAATGCCTTTTTTTAACATCATTAGCTTGATAGGCCATTGCTTCCTCTTAACTAGGATTATCTGAGTAAACTATCTTTTCTAGCTAAACTTCCTCTACTGTATGCTCTTAGAAGCCTTCAAAGAATGGCTTGCCTGTTGACCTTGAATACTTTGTTAGCTGTTAAGCTTTTGATCTCAACTGTACCATAAGGAAACATATTAATAATAACAAAGGGTTCAATCTAACGAGAATGTAACTTACCATGCATCAACTGAGTCTTAAATTGTAAACCAAAACTTTTTTGCCTAACTAGGATGTAATGCCCAAAAAAAAATGGTTTCTGAGGATCAAAATAAAAATTCTAAATTTTTGCTGGGGCCAGATTGTAATTTCTTATTCTTTTGGAGGGCTTATTTGAAGTCAGTGGAAAGTTTTAGGGTCAAATTGCAATTTGCCCTATTTCCATTTAAGTATATATTTTCCAATAGTCTGACTTTCTTCTTTGTGCATCCTCTCTCCCGAAGCTGCTTCCTCTTTCTACTCTTCAGTAATCTCCTCTGTCTGATGCCATCATCGTCTAGCCGAACATCCGGTGAGCTCTCTGGCGTCAACCTCTTCTTCTCCAGTGCCTTTTATCTCGCTGATCAGCCAAAAAAGCCATCCATCCTCTGTTTACGTCGTTGTTAACGACAATTCTCCCTTTGGTTTTTTGCCATCTAACAAGCTGATCGCTGGCCTCTTTGACGGCCATCTCTCTCACCTTCCTCTGGCACTTTTTCTTTCTGATTTGGCTTGTGGCAGTCTTCCTTCTCTTTCTGTAGCTGGTTCAGCCTGTAGCTCCTAGGCTCATCGGTGGTATCCCAACTTTGGCCGAGCTGGCTATTGACACATGGGACTCCAGTGAGTAATCCTAAAACAAAAGATTTATTCTATAATAACCCTATAGCTAGTTTCCAAGAATCTCCCTTGAAACTCTTACCATGCTAGTTGTGAGAAATCTAAAATATTCTTGTTGTTTGGTATTATCTTGCTTTAGAAAAGCTTCCAAGGAAGAATCAAACACACAAATGTGAGAAATTAGGAGTTTTGTTGTCTTAGGCTATTTCAAGAAATATTTGAGGTAAGTGGACAATTCTCCTTACTTATTGATCCTATGTATTAACATAAAATAATTTTATTCTATGAAATTTATAAATCATTTTAAACAATAGGATTTTCTATATATATTAATCTGGCCTTGAAAGCATTTTTACATGCTATATGTATTCATGAAATGGTTGGCCATGCTAAAATTATGCATTTTCATATTGATTTGTATTATGGGAAATGA
>JANHAO010015674.1:0-14728 GCA_026873985.1 Saraca asoca | reverse complement strand
ACTTCATCTTATGTATGCAATGCATGATGAATGCAATATAAGATGAACATTCAACCTTTAATATCCAATCCACAGAATGTATAGTCATAGATGCAATAGAGTCCAATCAAATTGGCCCTAGGGCACCCATCCAGACTAACATGTGAATGGTGGGAGTAGCCTTAGGCTTTGAAAAATAGGAAATAAATTTCACAGAAACTTAGTGAGCAGATAATCCTTAAAAAAAAAAAATTTAGTTTGCAATTCATGTTTAGAATTAAAGTAGTAAAACATACATTTGCAAGTATATAATCAACAGTTTAAAATAGTCTAATAATTTAGAAGTTTCAGTTCATCAATGAAATAAAATTTAGAGAACATAATAATTAACAAGTTAAAATATGAGCTAGAGTATAACATTACAAAAAAAATATTCATCATAATATAAACCCAAGGAAATCATTAAGATTTTTCAAAATTCTCAAATAATCAAAGTATCAAAAGGTTCTGGATTTTTTAATGCAAATGGAAACCAAAGGATAATTCCTAAATGTAACCATACCTAATAGATATCAATCATCATCATACACCTTATTCTCCTATCAGATATAATCTGCTTATTTCTCCAAAAGATATAATTCTAATCATAAGTGCACTTGGAAGTTCTCTAAAGGAATTTCTAATGGATTCAGGTTTTAAAAACAATTAATCAACTGAAATATGTTATGTTACCATATGTATTCAGAAATGAGGAACAAGTTCCATTCAGTTCATGAATTTAGTGATCAAAAGACATTTTCCTTTGTTTTATGTAGCATATAGTTCAAAAATATCAAAAATCCAATATAACAATATGATATAGTCACTATTCTATCAGCAGTAATTATTGTAAAAAGAATAAGTACAATATAGTGATTCATTGTCATATATATATATATATAGCATATGATTATAATTTCAAGGCAAGCTACCACCAATCTTTCAATTACTTAGAAATTATAATGTGCTAGGTAACAAAATTGATTTTTAGTAATAAGGGATTCACAAAAGAGTAGGATTATCTACTCACCTTTAAGGGTAACAAGGTAGCTTCAAGTGAAACTTAAACTACAACTTGCCCAAATTGGACTATCAGAACCTAGTTACCAAATTCACCATAATCTTACACAATGAATTCCCATTTCAAAGTAATTCAGTCTCAATATTTAAGTTTCAATTAGGATATATTCATATGCATAAAAAATAAAGTTTGGGAAGAAGTTATACCTACTTAAAGATTGACAAAGATGTTAAGGGTTTTGACTAAAACTGTGGGATGAGTACGAGAAAAGAGTAACGATGTCACCGGCCATTGGAGGGTGGTGGACAATAGAGCTGTGGTCAGCAACGACATTACTATGGTGGTTGGCTGATAGCAGGACAATAGCTATTTCGATGAGCAAAAAGGCCATCTAAGCATGAAGGAACAACACCGGTGAGCTGAATAGCCTGATCGAAGCTGGGGAAAGGCCAATTAGAGATAAGGCAGCTGCCAATGAGTTGCTGATTGGACTAGAAGAAATCTATACAACTGGATAGCTAGAGTTCAAAGGCATCGCACAACGTAAGTTGAGACAACCCATGGTGGTCAAAGAGGTTATCAAAAATAGAGAAGATTAGAGGTGGTCGAATAGTGGAGCCTTCAACTAAAGCAGTTCGACTACCTCATGCCTCACTTCGGCAAGCTCTATGGAAGAAACTGTGTTATAGATGAAGAGAGTAGACTAGTAGCAGTTGATCAGAGAGCTTCAAAAGAAGATGATAGCCAAGAGTTGACATGCCTTTGAATTGGAAAGAAGAAGAATGAGTACCTAGCAACCGTCCATGAGGTTGATTAGAGAAAGGAGGAAATTAGAGAAATGAAAAGAAGAAGGAAGAAATGTCAGAATGATGATGAAAAAGAAGAAGAAGAAGAAGAGATCGGAGATGGAGCTATCGAGAAGCAGAGAAAGAAAGTAAGGGGTCTATACTGGGCAAAGAAAAAGGGAAAAAGAAGAAAAGGAAAAAAGAAAGAAAAATAAGAAGGCAATTTATAGGTCAACCTAACAATTTAAACTCCCACTTAAATGCACCTTTTTCTAAATTATAAACATGCCACAAGCTTAAGTCATTTATTAAAGTGTTACAATATTTTTTTTTCAAATTTAGATTTGATTATTAGTTTAATCATCGTCAAGTACAAATTAACGCTTTAAATTGGACTTCAATTTCATTGCACGCTTTTGAATTTCCTTTTTCTTACTCTGACTCCAAACACAATCAACCGCCATGCCTATCCATTGTGCTTCCACCTTACTTCCATCGTTTACGTTGGATAGTTCTCTTTATTTTTTCTTTTCCTCTCTCAAAATTTTGTAATAGCTAGGGATAGGAAATTTACTCTATATTTCTCAACAAATCGATTACTTAATCGATTCACAAAAGTTTCTAACCTTCGGTGAAAATAATTGTCAAAAAATAGCTTTCCATGAATCGATTCATTCAATATGAAATTTAGGAATTTTTATAAATCGATTAGATAATTGATTCATGACTTCTTATATTATAATGTGAATCGGTTCATGCATCGATTTAGTCATCAAGTTCTTGATGATATTTATAGACGAATCCATTCATGAATTGATAACTACCTCTTAAATCGATTCAAGAATCGATTCATAGTCTAAAAGTTAGTTAACCTAGCCTCATTTATGAGTAGATTTGTGCTTATAAGCATATCTATTTTTACCTCATCTAATTTCATCAAATCAAACATAATGAACTTGTGCTTTCATAGGTTCTAATTTCATTGAAAGCCATGGAAACCCAATAACACTCTCTCAGTTATCATCAAAATAAAGTTCATAAAATAAAATACCAAACACAAAATAAAAGATCTAGTAACCAATTTTGAAAGCAAAGTGATCATACTTACCCTAACATTTTTTTGGTGAATTACATCAAATACTTCCTCCAAAAACAAAATCAACAAGAAAATTTTAACTTTCTTCAACTTTGAAAAGTGAGGGTTTCAAGTAAGATTTTCTTGAAAACTTGATGTAGACTTCCTATAAAATAAATTTTTTATTTTAGGAACACTCATTAATAAAAAAGGAAGCTGAGGGTAGCTCAGCATGGGCTAGATCGTTACTGGTAAGCTTAGTTAGAGCTTAGCTCTAATGGTGTCAGAGAAGAAGGAATAGTCATTGCAGAGTTGGACAAGGGAGGAGGAATGCTAGAAAAATAAGAAAAAGAGGATTGGCAGCACCCAAAGCTGGTCAGACGATAGAAGCAAAAGGAGTAGAAGTAGAAAGAGTAGAAGCAGGGGAACAACACGAGCTAAACTGGGAAGTAAAGTAGAGTATAGGGGAACGGGAAATAATTGGCAGGAATTTTTGTGTGTGTGTGTGTGTTTTTCTGTTGTATAATAAAACTAGGAAGTCTAAAATTTTTCAATTTTACAACACTCCAAAAACTTAAAAAAGTGTTACCTATTAATTAAAATTTTGCAACACTTAAAATTATTCTCTATTATATTTATGGCAACAGTTTTAAGTGATTGTTGCTATATTTAGTGTTGTCAAAGAACAAAAATGTTGTAGTGTGGTCAGTAGGTGGTAAACGCTTGTACACTCTCTTTTACATTTGATTTTTCTTTCTCTTGATTTAAGATTAGATTTAGATAAATAATAGGTTTTAATTTAAATCTAAAGTAGATTGTTAAGGATTGGATGAAAATCTAGTCACTAGGGTTTAGTTAAAAAAAAAAGGAAGAGAGAAAGATGATTTTTGGATTTATCTTATTGTTTGAGGTTATCTTACTATTCAAGGTGAGTGGATAATCTTACTCTTTTGTAAATCCCTTTTTGCAAAACAAAACAATTTTGATATTTGGAACATTACCATTTTTGACTAAGTTGAATATTGATGTTAGCTTAACTCGAAATTTTTACCATATTTTACATAGATATGAAAATGATTTATCGTAGTGTATTTATGCATTTTATAATAATTACCTTGTATAGAATCAATGATTTCATTTAACTATGATTTTAAATTTCTAATATTCCTAAATTATATGCTACCTAAAATGATTGACAATATTTTTTGAACATTGATATAATGAACTAATTAAAACTGTTTCTTATTTTTGGATATATCTGATAGTATAATGCTTTTTGGTTGATTACTTGTTTTTTTTGAACTCCTAAATCCATTGGAAATTCCTTGAAAAGCCCTCAAGTGTACTTGTGATTAAAATTATATATGTCAGAGGAATAAGGGGGAGAATATTAGATAGAAGTATAAAGTGTATTACGATGATATTTGTTAGGTATGGTTACTCTTAGGAATTATCCTTTGGATTTCAATTGCATTTAAAAAAAAAATCCAAAATCTTTTGATACTTGAATATTAGTAAATTTTAAAAAATCTTAATGATTTTTCTTATGTTTATATCTTGATGAATGTTTCTCATTATGTTGTGTTTTGCTTCAAAATTTTTACTTGTTGATTACTATATCTACTAACATGACTTTTCTGGTAAATTAAAGTTTCTGAAATTATTTTTAGATTATTTCTTTTAAACTATTAAGTATTATCTTCACAAATGCATGTTTCTCTATTTAGTTTCAATTTTTTTGTGAGATTATCTACTCAATGAGTTTATGTGAAACTCACCTTATTTTCCTTCCTATTTTTTAGAGCTTGAAGCCACCCTCATCATCCACCCTTACCCATCTGATTCAGAATCTGCTCCTTGACTGAGTAGATTACTTTCTATGAAGCTTAAAGATATATTGATAGTGTAAATTTGGTAGTTGGTGTATTTAAAATGTACATTAATTACCTAGTAGGTTATAAACCTTGTGTTATCTAGGCTGTTGTAGTCTTGATTTTGCTGTACAGGTTGTGTATAGGACATTTAGCCTTTATTTATTGTATCAGCCTTGTGCCCCCGTGTTCAAAAATAAAGGAAACTCAATCATGTTTTCAGTAGAAATTAAATTCAAGTATTTGATTAATACATCTATCTAGTAGTAATTTTGATTAAGTTATGTCATATTAGGAATGCTTATGTATTGTTAGGCTTGTAGAGGGTCTCCCAACAATGGCCTTCTACACTTATCATGTGCCATGGATCGAGGCGTAACAAAGTTGGTATCAGAACATGGTCTAAAGTCAAGGTGCATGGCTAGAGGTCTTCGACTGCCAAATTGGGGTGGATATACTAAGTTTATATTAGTACGCCCAAGAGTACGATACATGAATATGGATATGTTATGTCGACACCATGAATATGTTGAAAATCTTTGTGTTTCTTGAATTTTTCATTTCTACTCATATAAATGTATCTGAATCTTGCCTAAACAAATCTTTCTATTTAATAATAGGAATATGCCACCCAAAATTAGATTGTTGGCTCACATTAGACACTGATATGAAGAAGCGTCTGAAAGAGCCTCACAAGAACCGTTTTGTTCACCACCAGTACCTTAAGGCAGAGGTAGAGGTAGGGGCCAAGGCCATACTAGGGGTTGAGGTGAGGTTGCATGTGAAGAATTATAGTCAGAAACTCTTCAACCTAAAATAGATGCTTCTTTCACTTCTGGAGCTTCAGCTGGCCCCTTTACCTCAGATGCCCCAGCGTGGGCCACAAATCTACAAAGAGCTATTAATGAGTTCATTGATGAACTAAATTAATAGTGATAGTGATAAGAAGGGCTAGAAATTTATTTGCCTCTACCCCTCCACCTTTTGTAGTGCAGACTTCAGAAATTACCTACAAGAGTTTTAAAAACCCAAGCTTCCTTGATGTTCAGGCATTGGGTCATTTGTAGACCTTTTTCTATTCTTGGACCAGACTAAGTGATTGTGGTAGGTCCTAAAATGTTTAGAATACATTGCTATAAGGCTAGTAGGATTCTAGCTAGATGGATTCTTGGTAGATTGGTATTGAAGATGGGAAAACTATTGATTAGTAGGAGATAGGGCCAACACATGAGAAATGTTCCACATAGCTTTCCTGCAGCAATTCTTTCTGGAAGGATAATGGTATGCCAAATTGTAGGAATTCTATAATTTGAAACAAAGAGGGTTATCAGTTTCTGAATATGCTACTCAGCTTCTCCACGTCTCTTAGTTTGTAAGACATATGATCCTTGTAGAAAGGGATAAGGCTAGGAAATTTGTTGATAGCCTTAATGATAATTATTTCAATGTTATTCAAGTCACTAAGAGCATCACATATGAATAGGTTTATAATTGGGATATAGAGTTAGAAGTAAGATTTATGGAAAGGAAAATGGAAAGAGAAACCCATGGCAATGCAAGATAGAAATCTAGATTTGAGGGTGTTAGTGGAGATTCTAGAAGACCGTTATCCTCAGTTTCCAGTGCACCTCCCTCCTAGAGGCTTGATGTACCAATATCGTCACAGAATCCAAGTGCAGATAATTTGAGCAGGAGGCCAGTAGGTGCTATTACCTCTAGCCATCACCCTCCTAGAGGATCTAGTTCTAGCCATCCTATTTTGGTTAGACTTGAGGTACCAAGCCATGTCAGATCCATGGGAAAGTTCATTCAAGGACATGTGGACAAGAAATTGAAGCTTGTTTTAGATATGGGTAGATGAGCCATATGGTGAGAGATTGCCTTTATCTTGTTGCCCTGCCTAGTGGCATTAGGGCTAGGGGTGTATCGGGGAATGTTTTTCATCGATTTGTAGCATCCACAAGACCACAAGACCACCATTATCTGATTTGGCTATGAGAGTGGGAGGTGGAGGATCAGTTAGTAGAGGTCATGGTAGTGGATAAGGAGCTATTGTGAGAGTATATATGCCTTGACTAGGCAAGACGCCCAGGGCCCTAATGTCATGGTTACAAGTACTTTAATAGTTGATTCCATTCTAGCATATGTATTAT
This sequence comes from Saraca asoca, assembly GCA_026873985.1. Taxonomy (NCBI): domain Eukaryota; kingdom Viridiplantae; phylum Streptophyta; class Magnoliopsida; order Fabales; family Fabaceae; genus Saraca; species Saraca asoca. The sequence goes on along the minus strand of JANHAO010015674.1, from coordinate 7,805 downwards.
TTGATCCAGGTGCAATTCACTCATTTATTTCCACCTATTTGGCATTGTGACTTGCTAAACCCCGATTCCCTTTAAAATCACATCTATTGGTATCTACTCCTTTGGATTAGACATTGACTGTTTATGATATGATTTCTTATTGTGAGATTGATGTGTGTGGAACTGTTTTGCCTGCTGATTTGATTTTGCTAAACAGGGTTGATTTTGATGTTATTTTAGGCATGGATTGGTTATTAACACATTATGCATGTGTTAATTGTCATAATAAACTAGTTAGTTTTTTTGTACTTGATAAAGAAGTTCTTTTGCACCAAGGAGATAGGGGTGATGTTCTAATTGACCTTATTTTCACTTTGAGTGCCAAAAAGATGATTATGAAAGGATGTGAGGCTTATCTGGCATTTATCTAGGGCACAAAACTGATGGAACAAAAGGCAGAAAATGTGCTAGTGGTTTGGGAGTTTTTAGATGTCTTTCTTGAAAAACTACCTGAAATGCCACTAGAATGAGAAGTTAAATTCTGTATTGACATTGTTCCTAGAATTGACCCCATTTCTATCCCACCATATAGCATAGCACCAGTTGAACTAAAGGAGTTAAAAGTATAGCTGTAGGACTTGGTAAACAAGGGCTTCATTTAGCCTAGTACTTTACCATGGGGAGCTTTTGTGCCATTTGTAAATAAGAAAAATAGGACTTTAAGAATGTGCATTGATTTTAGGCAGTTGAATAAAGTCATAATGAAGAATAAATATCCATTATTGAGAATCAATGATCTATTTGATCAACTCTAGGGTGCTAAGTACTTCTTCAAGATTGACTTGCTATCTGGCTATCACCAGTTGCGAATTTGAAAGGAGGACATCCCAAAAATTGCTTTCCGCACATGGTATGGTCATTATGAATTCCTGGTGATGTCTTTTGGATTAATTAATGTTCTCGTAGCTTTCATGGACCTGATAAATAAGATCTTCAAACCCTTTTTAGATTAATTTGTAATCGTGTTTATTGATGACATTCTAGTGTATTCCCTAATGACCAGGCTTATGAACAACATCTCAGAATAGCATTCAAACTCTCAGAGAGCATCAATTGTATGCTAAATTTTTGAAGTGTGAATTTTGGCTATCTAGTGTAACTTTTTTGGGACATGTAGTTTCTAAGAAAGGTATCAATATAGATCCTAAGAAGGTAGAAGCAGTCCAAAACTAGCCTAGACCCACCTCAATGATTGATATTTGTAGCTTATTGGGTTTAGCTGGGTACTATCACCTCTTTGTGAAAGACTTCTCAAATTTCAGCTCCATTAACCAAGTTGACTTAGAAGCAAGCTAAATTTGTATGGTCTGATTCTTGTGAAGTAAGCTTTTAGTGACTCAAGGAGTGCTTGACCACGGCACTGGTGTTAACCTTACCTACTAGTTGCCGTAATATTATGATGCCTCTAGGATTGGCCTTGGGTGTGTTTTGATGTAGCATAACAGAGTTATAGCCTATGCATCAAGGTAACTCAAGAAACATGAACTACTCATGATTTGGAAATGGCTACGGTGGTGTTTTCATTGAAGATTCGAAGCCATTATCTGTATGGTGAGAAGTGTGAGATTTACATCGATCACAAGAGTTTAAAGTGTATCTTCAAACGGAAAGACCTAAACTTGAGGCAACATCATTGGATGGAATTGGTGAAGGATTATGATTGTTCTATCTTGTATCATCCGAGCAAGGCCAATGCAGTAGCCAATACATTGAGTAGAAAGTTTGTGGGAAGTCTTGCTCACATTGAGGTTCACAAGAGACTAGTCATTTGAAAGATGCACAAGGTGGAAGCTTATGGAGTTCAATTGCAAATATCAGAACCTGGGATATCCATGGCCCATGTGCAAGTGTAGTTTCAACTTATTGATTAATTGTGACTGCATAGGCTCAGGATATGGATATGAACAGGTTGCTTGATAAAATGAAGAAGGAACTAGATTTGGGGCCTAGCAAGAGATGATAGAGGAGCCTTGACTCATCATGGTCACATATGGGTGCCTAAAATATCTAATCTGTGATATCAACTTATGCATATAGCTCATTCCTCTTCTTATGCTATGCACCCTGGTATTAACAAGATGTTTCAAGATCTAAAGACAGGTTATTATTGGAAAGGTATGAAATGGGACATAGCAGATTTTGTTTCCCAATGTCTCACATGTTAGCAAGTAAAAGTTAAACACTAGAGACTTGTAGGCTTACACTGAATAGAAGTGGGAAAGAGTAACCATGGACTCTTAACTGAGCTACCAAGGACTCTAAAGGGCTATGATTCTATTTGGCTGATTGTCAATTATCTAACCAAGAGCTCTCACTTTCTTCCTATGAAAACCACTTATTTGGCCTCTCAGCATGCCTAATTGTACCTAGGTCAGATTGTGTCTATACATGGAGTTCCATTGTCAATTATATCCAACTGAGGTACTTAATTCATTACATGACTTTGGAAATCCTTTCAAAAGGCTTTAGGGTCACAACTCCACTTCAGCACAGCCTTTCACCCTCAAATCGATGGTCAGTTTGAGAGAACCATTCAAGTTTTAGAAGATCTGTTTCGGGCTTGTGTGGTAGAATTTGAAGGTATTAGGAGCGATACCTACCTTTGATTGAATTTGCCTATAACAATAGCTACCACTTTGCAATCCAAATGGCTCCTTTCGAAGCCTTATATGGAAGGAAATTTAGATATCAGATTTGATGGTTGGAAATAGGTGAGCCAAAGTTATTGGGCCTAGATTTGGTGTAGGATGCAAATAAAAAAGTCAAGATCATCAGAGAGAAGTTAATATCTGTCCAAAGACACCAAAAGTCCTATACAGATACGAGAAGAAGGGACTTGAAATTTCATGTGGGAGACCAGGTGTTTTTGAAAATATCACCTATGAAAGAAGTGATGAGATTTTATAAAAAGGGCAAGCTTAGTCCTTGGTATATAAGCTCATTCCCCATAATGAAGAGGATAGGCGCTGTGGCATATAGGCTGAATCTACCCCCAGAATTTGAAAGCATTCATCCTATTTTCCATTTGTCCATGTTAAAGAAATATGTTTCAGATCCATTTCACATTCTTCCCTAAATTCTAGTTGAGTTGGACAGTCATTTGACTTATGAGGAGTGTCCCGTAGTGATAGTTGACTAGCAAATCAGAAAACTCCACTCTAAAGAATATCCTTCCATGAAAGTCTTGTGAGAAAATCATGGAAAAGAAAAGATGAATTGGGAACCTAAGAAGATTATGAAGGACAAATACCCTCATTTGTTTGAATAGCTTATCGGTACAAACCTTCTTATCTTATGCTTTTAGAGCCTTATTTTCAATAATTGACTCAATATTTCATTTTGATCCTGTATAACTTTGCTTCTAGAATTCAAGGATGAATTCTTTTGATGGGGGAAAGTTTGTGACACATCATAAATAATAAAAAATTTTGAAATCTGGTGGACCAAAATGAAGGTTTTAAATTTTTCGTTATGGCCAAAGCATGAATTTTCCTTTTTTTTTGGTGGACTATAGTGAATGGGTTAAAGTTTTGTTAGGGCCAAATTGTAATTTTTCCAATTTTATTTTCTTTCCCATCCTTTTTCTTTATTTCTCAGTGTTGACAACCCCTGCCTTTCTTATTTTTTCTAAAAGCTCCTTTATTTCTCAAAGACTTCCCTCCCTTATTACTGCTCATCTCTTCTTCCTTTCTTTTTCATATCCTTGCAAACTGACACTTCCATTCTTCTTTTTTCCATTTCTCCAGTTCCCTCTTTCCTCCAACTAGCTCAACAAACCAACTGTCGGTTATTTTCTCCTCTTTTTCTAGCTTTTTTTTTTCTAGCTTAGTAATGGGTTGGCTTTTTCGGTGGCTCTCCTTTAGCTGCTCTTCGATGAGCTCGCTGTTGGCTAGTGTTCTCCATCAGTGTAGGAATTGCTGGGAGGGAGTCTTGAGCTTGACCCTTATTGCTCTATGGCCTCTTTGTTCGATAGCCTTTTTTCTTGGCGAGGTCCATTTTTTTGGCCGGGTTAACTTATCGACCTGACCCTTTTTTTTTGATAAAACTAACTCTTCTTGGGCTACTTCAAACCAATTTATCTTTTTCCCTTCGTTTAGTCGACTGGTGGTAAACCCTTGTACATTCTCTTTTGCATTTCATTTTTCTTTCTCTTGATTTAAGATTAGATTTAGATAAATAATGAGTTTTAATTTAAATTTTAAGTAGATTTTTTAGGATTGGATGAAGATCTGGTTACTAGGGTTTAGTTGAAAAAAAAGAAGGAGAGAAAGAGGATTTTTGGAATTATCTTATTGTTTAAGGTTATCTTGCTGTTCGAGACTAGTGGATAATTATACTCTTTTGTAAATTTCTTTTAGCAAAACAAAATAATTTTCATATTTGGAACATTATTGTTTCTAAGTAAGTTGAATATTGATGTTAGCTTGACTCAAAATTTTTATCATATGTTACATAGATATGAAAATGATTTATCATAGTGTATTTATGTATTTTATAATAATTACTATATATAGAATCAGTGATTTTATTTTACCATGATATTGAATTTCTGATATTCTGGAATTATATGCTACCTAAAATGATTGACAATATTTTCTGAGCATTGATATCATGAACTGATTAAAACTATTTCTTATTTTTGGATATATTTGATAGTATAATGCTTTTTGATTGATTACTTTTTTTTTTTTTGGACTACTCAATCCATTGGAAATTCCTTGGAAAACCCTCAAGTGCAATTGTGATTAGAATTATATCTGTTAGAGGAATAAGGGGGAAAATATTTGATAGAAGCATAAGGTGTATTACAACGATATCTGCTAGGTATGGTTACCTTAATTTAAGTATTGTCCTTTGGATTACAATTGCATTTAAAAAAAATCCAAAATCTTTTGATATTTGAATATTGGTAAATTTCAAAAGATCTCAATGATTTTTCTTCTGTTTATATCTTGATGAATGTTTCTCATAATGTTGGCCTCTACTTCACAATTTTTACTTGTTAATTACTATGTCTACTGACATGACTTTTCTGGTAAATTAAAGTAACTAAAATTATTTTTAGATTGTTTCTTTTAAGCTATTAAGTATTATCTTTACAAATGCATGTTTCTCTATTTAGATTTTGAACATACATTGCAAACTGATTTTTGGTGTTTCCATGGGATTATCAGCTTATTGAGTTTCTGTGAAACTCACCCTATTTTTGTTCATCTTTTTCAAAGTTTGGAGCCACCCCCACCATCCACCCTCACACATCTAGTTTAGAATATGCTCCTTGACTAAGTAGATTACTTCCTATGGAGCTTAAACGTATATTGATGGTGTAAATTTTGGTAGTTGGTATAGTTGAAATGTACATATATTTTGTCTCGTTGATTGCCCAGTAAGTTATAGACTTTGTGTTATTTGGGCTGTTGTAGTCTAGATTTTATTGTACAGGTTGTGTATAGGGCATGTAGCCTTTATTTGTTATAGGGGCCTAGTGCCCTGGGGTTTGAAAAATAAAGGAAACTTTGCCGAATTTTTGGTAGAAATTAAATTCAAGTATTTCATTAATGCAATTGTCTAGTAGTAATTTTGATTAAGTTATGTCATATTAGGAATGTTTCTACATTGCAAAGCTTGTAAAGGGTTTCCCAACAGTGACTTTCTATGCCGGTTGTCACGATCCAAAAGCTTAACTAATGGAACGTGCAACACTTAGACTTTTTGTGACTTTTCACTCGGCACTTAATCACTTAGTATTTGAGAATAGGCTAGTTAATCGGTCATACACCATCTAAGTTTCGAAAATAACGGGCAACAATCATAATTTATAACACATCGAGTTAGCCATAAGCAACAAATCACATAAAACACATAGCAATCAAATCACATGAAAAGGCAACCAAGTCATTCACATAGACATTTAAGATGTGTTCATGCAATTCAAACAATGCGGATGTATGTGGTTAAAAGTAAAGAAATTCTGTGGAATAATATTTTAATTGAAGAGGGACTACTTCTTTTATTCACACATAAGAGTCTCGATTACAGACTTCCGAGTGTGTAAGGGAGGCTATGGCCACACACTTGATCCCCTAGACAAGTGCCTTGATGCCCACCCCGGGTCATCGAACACTTTCCCTCTAAAGAGCATTCTGAGCCGAATCCATATTGGCAGGAGTAGATATACTTTTTTTCAATTGACATAAAGACTTTTCTCACAGCTCCTAAGGCTTCTAAGGCACCATAATACATCGATGTGAAGATAAAAATCCAAGGATTACAGCCATATACTTTCCTACTCAGACTAAACAAGTTACCTTACTCAAAATTAAATAAACACCCTCAAAATAGGGAAAAATCGAAAAAATAATCTAGGTGAGCATTTTCCTCCACATTCATGCCACATGATCTTCTCCTCATGCTTGATTTTTGTGCCAAGTTTCATCTAAATCTGAGCACATTTGCCTTGCCAAATTTGGGTCACAAGTCCCGAATTGTGACACTAATCACGTACCATAGATCGAGGCATGACAACCTGTAAGCTCTGCAAGAAGAAATCTACTCAATCAAGAAGTGGACTTTGGGCCGGATGGATGAACGTGAATGGTGGGAGTAGCCTCATGCTTTGAAAAATAGGAAATAAAAAGGGGTGAGTTTTACAGAAACTCAATGAGCAGATAATTCTTAAAAAAATTTTTAGTTTGTAATTCATGTTCAGAGTTAAAGTAGTGAAACATAAATTTGTAAGGATATAATCAACAATTTAAAATAGTCTAATAATTTAGAAGTTTCAGTTCATCAATGAAATCAAATTTAGAGAATATAATAATTAACAAGTTAAAATATGAGTCAGAGTATAACATTACAAAAAAATATTCATCATAATATAAACCTAAAAAAATCATTAAGATTTTTTGAAATTCTCAAATAATCAAGTATCAGAGAGGTTCTAGATTTTTTTAATGCAAATGGAATCCAAAGGATAATTCCTAAATATAACCATAGATAATTGATATTAGTCATCGTTATACACCTTATTCTCCTATCAAATATACTCTCCTTATTTCCCTAAAAGATATAACTCTAATCATAAGTGCACTTGGAAGTTCTCTAAAGAAATTTCCAATGGATTCAGATTTTAAAAATAATTAATCAACCGAAATGTGTTATATTACCAGATGTATTCAGAAATCAGGAACAAGTTCCAAACAGTTCATGAATTTAATGATCAGAAGACATTGTCCCTTGTTTCATGTAGCATATAGTTCAAAATATGAAAAATCCAATATAACAATATAATATAGTCACTAGTTCTATCAGCATTAATTATTGTAAAAAGAATAAGTACACTATAGTGATTTATTTTCATATATATATATAGCATATGATTATAATTTAGAGGCAAGCTACCAACAATCTTTCAATTACTTAGAAATTATAATGGCCCAAGTAACAAAATTGATTTTAGTAATAAGGCATTCACAAAAGAGTAGAATTATCTACTCACCTTTAAGGATAACAAGATAGTTTTAAGTGAAATCTTGAACTACAAGGCCTTGTTTGGGAAGGAGTTTTTCTATTTTTAAAAACAGTTTTTTTATTTTTCTATTTTTTGAAAATAAAAAAATCTATTTGGCAGCCTGTTTTTAAAAACTGTTTTCTAAAAGTGTAACTAAAAAACAGTTTTCAAGAAACAGTAAAATGTTGTTTTCCCTTGTTTTTGTATATAACTGTTTTCAGATTTTTTTCAAAAATAAGAAGAAAACCTATTTTCA